>BLSH010209547.1:424785-444007 GCA_018402905.1 Glandirana rugosa | reverse complement strand
TCACGTCCCTGAGACACCACCCCCCCCCCCCCCATGGCTGTTACCAAGAGCGAGAAATATTAAAAACTGCAGCTACAGGAATGGACTGAGTCACTGTAACGCAGCGGCTAGTGTGAACATACCCTTAAAGTGGCTGTAAAGGCTATTTTTAAATTAAATTAATAAACATGTTATATATACCTGCTCTGTGCAATACCAGTAATCCCTTACCTCCTCTTCTGAATAACAACATCACAATGCCTCACGGCTCCTGTCTCTAATGGAGATTTCTTATAAAAATTTAAATGGGGTGTCTCCATGTAGCACCAATGAGTACTTACCTCACACAGGCTCCTAGCAAAAAAATAAAAAACACGGCCCCATCCTACTTGCACTCGGTGGACTGAATTCCAACCAACAAAAGTTATACGAATCATAAATGGAATGACTATATTTTAGCCTGGGATTCAATACCAGAGTTCACCAGTAGATGGGGCTGCAAATTAAATTTGCAATAGTAGATCACTGTTTCAGAAAAAAACCCGAACCTGAGCAGGTAGGAATCCAAATTTCCAATATATTTGAAAATTCAACACAGTAAATTAGCAGACTGAAAATGAGTTCATTTGCAATATGGCACCTTCCATTATGCTTGGCAGACAAATTTACTTTGACTAATTAAAGTGAAATGAAACCCTGAGTTTTTTTAAGCTCTTCCAGCAGCTGATTTAACCACTTACTGAGTATGTAGCTTCTTTTAATCCTTGCCTGTGTTCCAGTAAAGGCTAAGTTCAACTTAAAAAAAATAAATAAAAAAACATATTTTTGCAGGTGTAAAATGTGCATTTATTATTTTCTTTTCTGGGGCCTGCAGAGCATTGCACGAGTGATCAGCAGATCATTATGCCAGGCTCCTGCAAAATCTCAGTATAGCTGCCTGCCCATACGGGCAAATTGATTATTGAGAATTCCAAGCCATCTGCTGTAGTGACAGACAGTACTGAAGTTGCAGTTCATTCATTCACAGACTGAATGATGAAACTGCGTGGGCACTATTCCTCCCACTGACACCAATGATGGGGCACTATTCCTCCCACTGACACCAATGATGGGGCACTATTCCTCTCACTAACACCAAAGATGGGGCACTATTCCTCCCACTGACACCAATGATGGGGCACTATTCCTCCCACTGACACCAATGATGGGGCACTATTCCTCCCACTGACACCAATGATGGGGCACTATTCCTCCCACTGATACCAATGATGGGGCACTATTCCTTCCACTGACACCAATGATGGGGCACTATTCCTTCCACTGACACCAATGATGGGGCACTATTCCTCTCACTGACACCAATGATAGGGCTCTATTATTCCCACTGACACCAACGAAGGGGCACTAATAATTCCCCTAATACCAAAGATGGGACATTGTTTACTCCCACTGATGTTGGTACATTTTCTACTCCCATTGGCCGCCGTCCGGCCCCCCTAAAGTTTGAAGCACAGTAAACCAGCCCTTTGGTTAGAAAGTTTGGAGACCCATGCTATAGAACCATCCATTCATGCAGAGATTAGGGTTGTGTCTCCCTACACTGAGTACATCAATAGAAACACACAGCCCCATAGCCTGGGATGGCAAGACTCCAGACTGCACTGTCCAGTGTTAACTCCCTCCTGTGAAGACCGGAATTTCAGGAAAGCTGCACTGAAAGAGCAGTAGCCAGAAGCATTGAAATTTGTAAACTTCAAGTGCTGGGGTACCAATTTTAACAAATAGTTTGAGGAATGTTTAATGTATTGTGTTCAATGTGTTAAATTAAAAAGCACAGATGATTTAATACTACTTTAATGCCCCAATAACGATAACCAGTCAAATTCACAGATATTTGTCAAGGAAACAGACAATCACGCAGGAGGAAAATCCTCATAAATCCACACCGTATTAATTGATATTAACTAAATGACCACTATACTTTCCTGTAAGGAGCAGGTCTAAGCTCAAATTAAAAATGTGTATAACATGCCCGGGGCACAAAGCAGTGGAGACATTACATCACATTTTCCCATCCATGAGATGCTTTCCTTTATTCTATCAGATATCCACAGAAACCTTTCTAGGGAGCCCTGAACCTCAGGAGAGACACTTAACACCGTTAAGCCTCCATTCTCTGTGCATTTGCTGGCCTAGCTCTCTCCACCAGCAGGACACACAGGGGGATGCCATGTCTAGAGGACTGTGCCTGGCTTCTTTTAGCTGTGTAGTAGATATTATATATTCTGAGCAACACTCTTCACAGACAGTTCTTGGAGCAGATCCTTCGAAAATCATCATTTGCAGTCTGACTCACTGCAAAATCCCCAGCTTCTTAAAATACTGTTAAGCCTAAAATACAACAACTGCTAGCAGTCACGTCTCCGGCACATATGTAAAAGTTTTCAGAGCTCATCAGAGCTGAAGATTCTAGAAATAAAGTTGTGGACACATAGAAGGTTTGCTGAGAAAGCCTGAACAAAATGAACAGTTACTTGCATGCTATAAAACATTTAGGCCTCATACACACGGGAGTATCTTTAAAAATAAACAAAACGTCGGGCCCGACGTCAAGGAAAAAAAAAATCAGCGTTTTTCGGCGTTATGCATCGGCGTTAGTGAGCGTCGGCGTCAATAGGCATTCTTAAAAAAAAATCATCCCTCTGCTATTTTTCAACCTAAAAACGTTGGCGTCAAAAAACGCCGGTACAATATTAGTTGGCGTTTTGCGGCGTCGGCGTCAAAAAATGCCAAAATGTTACAGCCTCAGAACGCGATGGCCGTGGGTTCTACTTTTAGCTCACCAATGCCGACACCATCTACAGCCCAATAACACCAACGTTTTTATGGGACCATTGACTAACATGGAGAGCTGCAAAAAACGTCGGCATCAAAAAACGTCCGTGTGTATGAGGCCTAAACGTGACCCATTCAATAAATAAGCAGACCCCCCCCTGCAATGCTATGGCCAAATACTACTTCTATTTACACTGTCATTAAGACAAGCTAGCCTCAATCAAGTCTGTTCTATGTTATTTCTTTTGCATCAATATCTGCTATAATTCTTCTACATCTATCCTCATTTACTAATCTATTAATGAGCTCAGCTAGGAGGTGAGGTTTGCTGGAGTGGTGCCCATCCTGGGCGTTGCAAGGCGTGGCCAGACATCTCCCTATCCTCATCCCGGGTGGATAATGAGTGCGGGCAGGGAGTGTCTCACTACGCATCTGCGCCATGTACCGACTCATGATGTCACAGGCGTCGCAATGTCAGGGTGGCGTTTGTCCATCGGTTTTCTCTGGCAATGTTGGTACATTGGTTCTTATTCACCATCTCATTTTTTCCACCATCCAAATTGGTTCTTTTTTTCCCTTTCTTTCACCTCCCCTTCCCTTCCCCGACTTTTCGATTACTATGGACTTTAGTATTATTTTCCACAAATTTTTCCCAAACACTTTGGACCTCTCTCCTTTTGGTTTGCAGGTCACATCACCCAATCGGAATGTGCAACAATCTGGGACAACGCACACGCAGGTGCAATCGGGGCGCTCGGCACGTCCAATGAGCACAGAGGGCGCCCTATTAAAGGCAACCCCTGACTGTAGCAAATCGCTGGATTGTCTTCAGTCTCTCTTGCACCTGCACCAGTATTCTGTTCCTGTGATCCCTGTTGTGCTTGCCCTTTGGACCTGCTTTTGCTCTGCTCCCTTGGCTTTTGATCCCGGCTCTGTTCCTGACTTTGGCTTGCCTTCTCCAGTGCTTGAACCTCGGCCTGCTTACGGACTTTGCCACTGATCTCCTGTGTTTGACCCCTGGCTTGCCTAACGGACTTTGCCAATGATCTCCTGTGATTGACCCATGGCTTGCTTAACAGATTTGCTACTGTCTCCTATATCCCGCTGCTGACCACCTGTGTGTGACCTGACCTGTCCTCCTGATTACTCTGTTCCAGTTACCAGCTCCACCTGCAGTACAGACGTGCACCCCAGCCAGGCGTTTATTGCTGTTCTGGTACTTCGGGTCAAGTCTACACCCGCTGTTGGTAACCCGTGCTACGCACCGTACCTCCTGTATCATCCTCAGGGGTATACTGCGTTTAGCCACAAGGGGGTCCCGCTCAGCATTTCAGCTTCAGGATCAGGTACGTTCCGTGACACATTTCCATTGATTATATACTCTTATATATACATATATATATCCCCTAGATCAGTGTGGGCTACATGTGCCCTCATAACAAACCTCCTATGGACTGCACTGTGGAAACCTGGCTTACCCTCTGGCTGCCCCCCTTGGTCTGGATGGGTTTTTTATGCCTCAGCCCCGTGGAAGACGGTTGTCTGACACCCCAACCTCCTTTTTAGATGCTGGGTTTACTTTTTGAGCTGACTTGTAAGTATTCGATCACTTCAGGCTGGCCGCTTTTGCAGGTATAGCTATGTAAAACATAAAAAATAAGTGCCTATACTAATTTAAATACAGTAACACACTGTCCCACCCTGCTCACACATGCTCAGTTGCTTTCTATTTTTAGGCACTGTGCCAAATTTGTAGAGGCTTTAGGCTAATAGCCTAAAGATTTACTTCTGTTCAGGGGCTCTGTGCTTCAGCAAAATGGCAGCCTCCAGCAAGAAGGAACAGGAGCAATGCTGGAGGTAATTTACAGCACACATTAATTTTGGTAGAATAGTTATTAATGTGGAATGCATGTTCCTTGCTAAACAACATTATTTTTATCAAGTTGTTATGGGTAAAGTTCCCCTTTAAATAGCTCTTTAAAGTCTAAAAGCAAAGTAAAAATAACACCTATGCATAAAGATTACATCATCAACCATAAACATTTAGACACGTCTCTTAGCTGTTAATTTTATTTGAGTTTGGAAAAGAAAATAATAAGTGGCACAATAGCTTTTTCATACAAAGTCAAACCACACCACTAGCAGCTCCTGTACTTCTAACTGGAATGATGATAGAATGCAGACAGCTTTGGATGTCACGTTTGCAAGACGAAGTGACAGTGTATTTGGAAAGGGCATCCCTCGACCCCTTATACTCACCTTACCTGTGCTTCCTTGCAGCTCCTTGCTCTTTCACAGCCAGCGAAAATGCCCAGCATTTCTAAGTATGGAGGGGCATGTGGCCTGCCCTCTCTGATGATAGCCAGGCCTAGCAGCCATTTGCTAGGCCCAAGTGCTGTCACATGACCAGAAGAGTGGTGTCAACACTCCCCTGGCTTGCCAACAAAGCCAATTTCAGCTCTGGCTGTGTGCAAACACATGTAAGATGAGTTTATAGAGGTCGATTTCCAGAGATACCCTCACCTATCCATGCATGGGCAAAGTGACAGCGCCTTTTAAAGTGAACCTTACCTAGCCTAAACATTTCTGAGATAACAATAGTGAGGAAATAAATGCACTTTATTCGTTTTATATCTATCTTTTTCTGGTGTGGACCCCCTGGGTTTTTGCAGGGCCATATATAGGGCCTACATTTCTGTCCCAGTCCTAGTATAGTGGAAGAAGGCTAGAAAATCTGTCAGCTTTTGTGTCCTGATGGAGATCATTGCCTGCCCTTTGCAACAAGTGAGAGGAAATACCCACAAATAGGCCACAGGTAGCAAGGGTAAATGCTTGTTTATTTCAGGGGTGCAGGGATAAAGTGTAAAACTTACCTTGCTCTGGCAGGCCTCGTGCATCCAGCTGTCTCTTGCCTCTCTCAGCTGCGGTCACATGCTTGCCTCCTCCATGTGCAATGCATGGTCAATAGCCCTGCACTGTACATGGACTGCCTACAACCCAGAGCATTTGGCAGAGAAGAACAGTGCAGGAGCCTACCATACCGAGGGATAGGGTGGGTAGTACATCTTATCCCTGCACCCCCAGACAAAAAGGGTATTTAACCCTTGCAGTACAGGGGGGGCACAATGCAAAGGTCGATTTTGTCTAATTCCTGACGCTCGGCTTCAAAGCGATAGCTAACACTTTAGTCTAAACTTGTACCTACAGGTAAGCTTATAATAAGCCTTACCTGTAGATACCATGAATTTCTTCAAAACTTGCACCATTTAGAAGATTTGTGCATTGGCTGCAGCCGATGACATTACCCACACATGTGCGGTATGAATGTGCCCTGACAGCAGAGAGCGCCATGCTGCAATGTTTATGCATGCGTGGGAGTAACGTCATCGTGGCCTGGCCATTCAAACGGCCAGAGAGCATGAACCCGGAAGGAAGACCAGGTCAAAGTGGAAGCATCAGGAGTGGTGGCTCCATGGAAAAAATGGAAGCACCAGGAGTGGTGACAGCTCTATGTTGGAGGGCTCCATTTCTAAGGTAAGTCTGTTATAATGTGCTAGTATGTTATGGAATAATTATTTTAAAAAAAGGAACATTTACTACTGCTTTAAGTTTTAAATGCATTATGCAATCTTAATTCTGAGAAACAGAAGGACTGGGAAATTCTGCCATTGCTACACATATGATTTTTTGACTCATCGTTCTCATCTCATCTGATCTTGAATGGTTTATATACTTCTTTTTTTTTTTTGGAGAACTAAAAAAAAAAAAAAATATATCACACCCAAAGATTAAAGAACACATTTTGTGTTATGTGTTCACTCGGCCTATCTTTCCGACAAGATCTCACCACAGTTGTAGACAAAGTGTAATTATATATCTAGTGTTACAATATGTCATTGTGGGAACAGAGAGCTCAAAGATATTCTATAGTAATGTACAGCCCACCCTTCCCCAGAGGAAGAGGAGACTTAAACACCCCCCGTTCTTTCTGTCAACTCTGGTGGGATTCAGACTGTAGATTTCACTTATCAGAGGTTTATTTTTACACCACATCTGCACCGTTGTAAGGTCACATAATTTGGCAGCAATCCCAGTAGTTAGAAATTAATTTTTTCCTTTTTAATACAAACTGGTATCCCCCACGGGATTAGATCAAGAGCCTTATCTGTATTTGACAGCTTCCTAAACCCCCAGAAAGCAATGCTTTCTTGTGCGAGGGTCTCTATAGTTCAAGACCACAATGCCTTGCAACAATGTGTTGTCAGGAACACTGACTGGCTCAGGTCATCCCGCAGGTCTCTCTCTCTTTAAATTGACACAGTGTAATCAAGTTTTCGCAAAACTGTAACAATAAGCAATTGCATGCACATCCCAGCAGAAATCCCAAATCCTACAACCACCCCACAGAATAAACTTCCATTGTTTTTTTTTTTTTGCTCAATCCAACAGAAATGACCTGTTTCCCTTCATTTTTTTTTTTTTTTAAATACTGTCGTCCAACCAATAGCTATTAATATATGCTCACTAGGTATGTTTTCAATGTGAATTCATATAATTTTCATTTAAATATTTTCTCTCCATGATGTGAAAGGCTATGAAACAGTGCCATTTCAGGCTCTGCAAGTCCTGCTGGCATCAATCTAGGTTAGACTTTTGATCAGAATTGCCCAAGCAGAAAAGTGGTAAGTAGCATAAATTGAAGTAATCAAATATGCATAAAATGAAATTATGCCCATATGGTGTTATTACCATTTAAGGGTAAATAAAGGCCATCCATAAATAATGCACACTTTCATTTTTACATGCACATCTACGCACATGCAAGATAATTATTACAGTAAGTTTGGAAGCCTGAGAGGAAGCACTAGGAGGAAATAGGACTCCATAAATTATTCAATAGATAAGTCACAAGTTCCTAAAAAATGACTTCATTGTTTTGTGGACAACCCATACCAGTATTGTTTCTAGAGTGTTTTTTTCTTTTTATATTATACAAAAAATTGGTTGCCAACAGACACAGGATAAACCTGAACCTGACAATTTTGTCTATGGACATCTTCAGATACCTTCAGCCACCTTGGGCGAAAGAAAACACTACTGGCAAGAAAACCAAACTTAGATGTACATGATACCAACCTTATCTATAGGAAACGGCACGTTCCCCATAGATAAGCTTGGTATCAACGTATCTAAGCTTGTCTTCTTATGTTGATTTTGTGCCCATGGCCTATCCCAACTTTAAGAATTTGGATCCAAGCAACATAAAAGGCACCATGTGTATACAGACTACTCAGTTATTAATACAGGTACTTATATATCACTGTCCATTTACACAGCACTTCACATACATATTGTACATTCACATCAGTCCCTGCCCTCAAGGAGCTTACAATCTAAGGTCTTAAACTCATATACCCATATTAGGGCCACTTTAGACAGGATTCAATTAACCTACCAACATGTCTTTGGAGTGTTGGAGGAAACCAGAGGAACCCCACTCAGGCACAGGGAGAATGTGCAAACTCCAAGCAGGCAATGCCGTGGTTGGGATTCAAACCAGCGATCCTAGTGCTGTTAGGAGGAAGTGTTAGCCACTTAGTCACTGTGCTGCCCAGTTATTTCACATTTTTAAAAGTCTGTACTGCTAAGAAAAGACAATTTCTAAACGTTGTTTATATCATTTCTTGAATAAATTGTTTTAAAACTGAATTTGATTACATCAGAGGAAAAAAAAAAAAGAACATGAGTAGCAATACTGATAGCTTAACACAGTCATTGAGAAACACTGCGTTAACCTTCAAGTGCAACACCTGAGCCACTAAGTGATTTAATGGGTATTATCCGTAGGGCACAATTAAAATTAATTCTTTCTGATGCAATCCACAAGTGAATTATAGTGTCTATTAGACCACCGGTGGCCACATTATTATTTTTTAACTCCCACTTTTCCAAAACAGCTCTCTTTATCTCGAGTGACAGCTAGTTTGTATTGTTCAGTATCCTATTTCTGCGCAGATGGTGTATACATTTAACCCTGTGTCTTTACTGATAATGCAACATACAAAAGAAGATCAGAGACATATGTGGTATGAGTCTGATAACGCAGGTATCAAACAAAGACACTGTCAGACTCTTAAATGACAAGGCACTATAAAAAAAATGGTATAGTTTCCATTGTCTAACTATGGTCTCCCATTAAACATATGGTTTCAGAAGTATATAAACACTAATTCCAACCCAAATATTCTCAGATTTCATACATTCTTGGATAAATCAATAACTGATCAAACCTAAGAGGCATTCTTTTCTTTGTGAACTAGGAGCCTTGTTTTGAGGCCTATATAGCATTCTATGGCTTCTGCTTATACTGTAAGATTGCCTGTTAGGTACAAATTCTTTGATCGCTTTTGTCATTATTTGTAGTACCTTCTTATATCCTTTAGGTGTCCTTGTTTGCACAAACAAATACAACAATGATAAAAACCATGCAAAAGCATTTAAAGTCACAGAGAAGTCAAGTACGGCATATAGGAGGACTACGGTGACCACTGCATAATATCAGCCATTTAGATTTCAGACTATTGTTTTAAATACTCACACTAAAGCTTGTAGACACTAAAGATAAAAAAAATGGGTTTTTGCCTGAATTCAAATGAGTTGGATCTGCCTGTATATTACAGCTTAGAGTCCACTTTATGGGCAGCACAGTGGATCAGCAGTTAGCACATATGACTTATAGCAATGGGGTTCTTGGTTTGAACCCTGGACAAGACACTATCTGCATGGAGCTTACATGTTCTGTTCGCCCTGTACTTGCATGAGTTTCCTCCTACATGTCAAAAACATGACTATTGTCTAAATTGGCCCTAGTGAGTATGGGTCTAAAAATCCAACTGCAGACCCTGGTATGCATTTTACGCATATAGCCACAGAAAAGTAGGGTTAGAAGAGCACCAAGAACCACATCATGGTCATGGTAGTAAGGATGGGGAGGCCACTTCTGAAATGTTACAAGTGATATCTTGCCCTCTTATTTTGGGAAATATAGTTTCCAACAACTCTCCATTTTATAAAGGTTCTCTACTCAGTTTTGACCAAGTTAGAGAAAAAAAGAAAACAATTTGTAGATAGAGTCGCAAATTTAAAAAGGCTTGATGTTTCTTTATAGAACTTTCCAGGTAATTTCAAAACAGGAAACATCTCTTTTAATATAAGGTGGGTTTTTTTTTTCAGTTTTGCAGTATTTTGTGAGTCTTTGTTGTCCTTTGTCAATTGGCGCTTCCATGTCCAAATTTTTTTACAGTAGTAAAAATTTTGGTAACAAAATGGGCAGATTGTCTATCTGCCTCAGCACAAGTTTTTCAATGAGCCCCATCACAATGAAAAGGGTGGAAAAGAATGCGTAGTGATACGATGGCTTTATCAGCCCAGGCATATTGTCACCTTTTACCTTTTCCTTAATCACTGCATGATTTGAAAGTACAGCTCAAGTAATAACCATCCATGTACACTAGACTTGACATTCAGCGTGTATGGCTAACTCTGTAAAAGAGCGGAACACCTTTGCCCCATTAATATACAGCAAAGCCCAATTTTTATATGTATGTATATGTGTATGCATGGCTTAACAGAAGCTATTTTTACTTTTATTCTTCGCAAGAAAACAGGATTTTTTTTTATTTTGTGGTATAATAACACTAGGCTAAAGACCTATTTACTGCCTTGCTTCAAAAATAACAAATTAGACCAGCTAACCAGATTGCAGTTACTATGTACGGATTTGCAAACAACATTGTACATTACCGTAAAACGGCTCCAATTTCTATTAAGATTGTGTTTAATATAACTATGCTATATTTACTATATAACTATGGAATTGTAAGTTCAGCTACTTCCATGCCTGTACAAAATGCAGCATACTTAAGGTCAACAGGGATCAACCTGAATATGAAATCTGTCTAACAGCATAAACTCAACCAACATGTGCAGAGTGTGTTCTAAGGGCAGGAATCACCTATCAACTTGTGAGCATACGGCTTCAATCTGGAGGCTACATCAATGCCACCACAATACGGTTTCCTTCTGGAATACATTGTGATTGATGGGATGTGACGGGTGCATGCACATAACAGTACGATGTGCCTCTGACAATTTGAAGCCAGGTGGGGAGGACTGTTCATTGTGGTTCTAGTGACCACCTGCTGTAGATCATCAAGAACAAGGTCAGTCTGATACTATAGAACCGAAAACTGGCATGCTGCCTTTTCACCTAGCTGTGCATTTGTATCACAATCTACTGACCATCTATTTTCCTCTTCTGGCTTTCTACAACTACAATCGTATTTTCTAAGGAACGGGTTTCTTTAGATGCAATACAACTATGCAAAGTTCCCCTTTATTGGTGTATGTGCAACCTTTATCAGGCCCTCAATCTAATTAACCGCACATATGAACTATTACTCATCATTATAAATGAGATCACGACCACGAGCACTATTTTTCTGCAGTATGATAGGCTGTTTGACAAAAATACTACTGCCAAAACGCCTACAGATATTCTGTTTGTATAGCTCCACAACCAAAGGCAAGCTATATGCACTTGCGTCTCTAGATTGCACCCTACTAGTTTTTGGCTGTGCGGATAGCAAGAACCTTTTTTGTGCCTCTACTGAATTCAGTTTGTACTTCCATATCTTCTCTACAACATACTGGAATATTTGGAACACTTGTTAATATTATAACAGGTCGCTCAGAGTACATTCTTCTAGCTCGGATTCAGAAATATTTTATTGCATATAAAAAAAATCCAGTTGGCTTAATATTCAGATTGTGTACTGCAATAAGCTTTCAGGCATTTTTTCCCCTCTTAGCTTTCTACAGTAGTTTTAGCATAAGAATGTATAGCTGGATACAGCCAAGTCTTCCACCCTACAGATCTTCCATGCACTACTAGGTTGAAAGCCTAGGTGGCACTGTGACTTCAAGAACTAAGAATCAGATTTTCTTGCTGGAGTCCTAAGTCCATTTTAGAGGTTCGAAATAGCAAAAAACAGCTTTTTCTCCAAGTTACTTGTCAAAAACTCTAATTTTATGAACATCCTTATTTACATATATACTGTAATGCAAGGAACTGGCCATGCGTTTGTCATTTGTATATATATTAATACATATTATCATATAATAGCAGGCATCTAATTTTTGGAACCATGTCTACTGAAAATGTGTTACAATTACAAAACAAGAGCGGAATGAATCTTATATACATCATTTACTGTATAGATTTTCATGTAGAAGACAGTTACCCCAATTAGACCCCCATATATTCCACAATAGGCTGACGGCACCTTACTTTGCTAACTATTTTGAGTTAATCTCCACTTTGCATATGAAAATGATCATATTTAGAGAGCACATTTCAGTTTGATAACTAGGCCTTTAAGTTTCCCAAGCATTGCCACTTGCGGAATCATGAACCAGGGCTCAATAAGTACCTTGCCAGTCAAACAGTAATAAACGTGTTATGATTCTACTGATCCTTGTGGCTATGGCTCATAATATTTTTTCAGAAGATTGGATAAACATTAGCAGGGGGACTGATTGTATCTGCAAAAAGAATTGAACTATGCGCTAATACAATCCATATGTTTGCTGCTGCTTTAAAGTACAGGGAATACCAGTGACAAACCTAAATGTTTTTCCCCGAAAGAGCAACAGATGTTAGCAGTGGTGCGGCATTAAAACTGAATGCAAAGTGGCTAATGTAGCAAAAGTGTACCAAGAAGAATGCTTTTTGTTGCCCATAGCAACCAATCAGTATCCTTTTTTTAATCTCTGGATTGCAGAAAATGATAGTCAGACGCTGATGGCTTGCTACAAGGATCAAAAATGAGCTTGTTAGCATGCTTTTCATACATGACCCCCATAAGGTTTTCGATGCTGCAATCAACATCAGTCTACAGTTTAAGCCAACAGGATCCTTTAGATCAGTGGTTCTCAACTCCAGTCCTCGGGACCCACCAACAGGCCAGATTTTAAGTATTACCTTGGGGAGATGCAGACTAGAATACTGCAATCACTGAGCAGCTAATGATATCACCTGTGATGTATTTCAGTTATCCTGCACACCTGGCCTGTTAGTGGGTCCCGAGGACAGGAGTTGAGAACCACTGCTTTAGATTGTAAGCTCTTACGAGCACGTCCCTCTGAAAACTCTTGTATTAAATTGTATTTTATGAACTGTACTGTCTCCCTCTATTGTGTAAAGTGCACAAACTGTTGGGGCTATTTGAATCCTGAATAGTAATAATAATACGTATTAATATTGCTGTGGATATGGGTTAATTAGAGGATCTTTCGATTGTGGTCAGCCAGTCGGTTTTGATCTCATGTTTGCATGTTTGGTTGGCCATGCATTATACAATTCTCTTGCACAAGTTTCCTTTAGATTTACCAAGACCATATAATGAGGTCAAACCTAAACACTTTACCCTATCTAAAACTGGTAATACATTATACAATTTTCTTTTTCAATTCCTTTAGATTTACCTTCAACTGTGTAGTGCAAGAGCCTGCCTGATTGCCGACAAATTTAAAGTGTTTAGGTTTGACCTCATATTATATGGTATTTGGCAAATCTAAAGGAAAATTGTACGAGAAAATTGTATAATGTATGTCCAGCCTTAGATTCATTTTTTGGTCGTATCAGAAGTGTTTTAAATTTCTTTGGAACTGAGGTTTCTTTTGAGCTATTGGTCATCAGCCCTTCTCTTTTTTGCAGAAAGGACTTCACTTGAATCTCCCAGAGGGAGTTTACCCCAGATGTCCCCATCCATGACTCTCCAGCAATAAACGGGTTAACCAAGACACAGCTGTCAGCCTTAATGGGAAGAGATAAGTGTGAAAAGAAACCTACTCTGAGTGACACAATAAGAGGAGTCCCCACATGGTAAGGACAGAACATTTCTATTTCTGGAGGCCACATTACAAGACCGATCAGTAAATAGCATAAGGGATGTCCCTTGTGTAATACACTCTTCAGCTTTATGGACCATATAAATGGTCTGTGCATACACACACACACACATAAGTCAAAAACAAACCAATCAGCATTGACAACAACATAATAACTACAGCAAGGCGAACAAAAATAATAATAATAAAAAACAACAAAATCAACAGCAAGCCCCAATAAATAAATAAATCAACAAAAAAAAAAAAAAGCAACAGAATAAGATACATGTAAACTCATAGGCCACAACAGATACACAAAAACACTTAGCAAATAACATTGAATGAATTATATAGGTCTACAGCTTTCATCATAGTCAGGTTCCATCTGCTATAAAAAATTGACAAATGTATGCAGAAGGTTAAGCATCTGTCTCACACATAAATGCCACCCAGTCAGTGGCCATCATTCAGCTAATCAGCTTGCCTGCCACTGAGTTCAACTGGCCCTATAGCCATATCAGCCCATTTGTCATAGTGGAGGAGGCCGATCATTGGGGTGACCTGGGTTCAGTAAAGTCCCCGAACGTCAGCCTTTCTCTTGAGCAAGCCATGAGCATGTATGTAACACAATGTATGTCCCTTTTGCTAGGAAAATATTGAATATAGATCGATAAAGTGACAATTGTATAATTTATAGAAAGGAGGGAGAGGGAGCTGGGTAGGATATCAATATTTTATTCAGCTGAAACACAGTAATGGATTAAATATTCAGATTTGCCATCTAGAAAACAACATCAACAACTAGCCATGTTTCCTTTACTACATATTCCATAGATGAACTACAAGTCTTCGCATGTTCTACCAGTCTACATGCTGAGACTTGTAGCTCCTCCATAGCTAAAAGAGCCATCATCCCTGGCAGTAAAGCAGATCACATATAGAAATGCAGCCCTCTGTGCACTAATTGCTTATTTCATATGCTAAACATAGCTGTACGACTCTAGACATAGCTATATGGCCGGAGAACAATTACAATCATGGGATAGCCAGGTTCATATTATTGTGAGTGAAAATTGGAGTATAGCTAAAATCAAGAGAATTCATGTCTGAGCTATCACTACCATAAGCCAGGTAGCCAGCCTTTGATCAAATAAGAATCTTACATGCCTCTATGATCCAATTATTCCACAACATAATTCACCCAGCTAAAGCAAAATAGGTTGCTTGTCCCTGTGAGATGTGGAGAGAGCAAGCAGACAAGTCGGGTATTTGTGACTCTGATCAACCCCCCCCCCCCCCCCCCAGGCATTTTTTGCTACCCTTTAAAGTTTTTAATCACATGGGGATTGTCAAAGAAGGATGATTGCCAAAGCCACTTAGCTAGCCAGGGATCATAAGATGCCATTGCCTTCTGAAATCCCCTTTCCAACACCGAGATGGATAATCCTCTTTCTGAAATCACAGGGCTCATTCTCTCTTCTGCCAGTTCTGCAAATTTGCTGTGTGTCTTTGCTGAGCCCCTAGCGTTGTGATCAGGGACAGCCTTGGGTGATATGGCACCCTGAGCAGAAATACAGCTCCTCAGCCTGGCACCCTCTATATTGCTAAAGGCAGAACATTAAGAGCTGATAAGTCAATGCAGTGCCAAAGTTATGTAATGGTACCAAAGCAATGCCATGTTCCCTACATGATGTCATGGTACTAGCCGGGTATTGTGATGTCAAGATAATAGAGTAATGTAACTCTGATGATTCCACATTACAGTCAACTTAAACTTGTGCCAGTATTGGGGAGTCATCCTCAGCAGTAACTTAACCCAATCTACAGGTTTAGTGCTAAGAGCTGAGACAAGGGCACCATTTGCCAGTATTGCTGAGTGACCCTGGGTGTCCCTACACATGGCACTCTCCATTGACCACTATGGAAGAAGCCTCTTCTCCAGGAACATCAGGGGGATAGAAAAAAATAAATAAATAAAAGGCATGTACCCTTTTTGTTTGGCAAGCAGTTGTCACTGTTAATTATTTAAAAGTCTACCATAGTGGTCAATGGAGGGTGCCATGTGTAGGGACACTCAGCAACGGCACATGACACCCTCCCACTGTTGACCACATAGTTGTCCATAGTCGACCACTATGGTGGACTTTCAAATAATTAACAGTGACACAAAGGGAACATGCCTTTTATTTTTTTATCCCTCTGTCCATAAGATGTTCCTGGAGAAGAGGCTTCTCCCTCCAGGAAGAATTAGATCACCATTATTAATATTTGATTTCACCCTTACCATACTGTAAAGCAGCGAGAGAGGAGACATGTTGAATATGTGAGAGAGATGAGAAGGGAAGATCTCATATTTGGTTCCTAAGCACTCAGAGCCTACTATACATTCAACTAGTGTCCCCGTCCCCCCTGCAGGATGAGCCACCAGTAGTGTCCCCAGCAGTGGATCCAGGTCCTGTATGTAATGACAGCTCTGACCAGTGCAGGCTCAGTGCTTTGTGCCCCAGAGATTGGCTACTATGTGTCCTTTGTGTATAGCCATCACTTTATCTCAGCTCCTCATACTGTAACAATACAACACTGTTTAGCTATGCAAATGAATCCACCACCTTTCATTTCCTAATCTCATTTTATGAGCCTATATAAAGCTCCAATTAGGGATTACTGCTCCCAACGATGACCATTCCACATTGTTGCATTCGGTAGTGCCATTGTATTTCGTGCCATGGACACAATTAAAGGGCTAGCTTCCATACAATGGGGGCTAATCTTATTTACAAGTCAGCAAGACTTTCTACTGAAAAAGAGAAAGGAGTGATCTCCAATATACAATGAAGATTGAGCCAGCTGCAGATAAACATCTAAAATACCAGGCGGTGTTTGTTGTGTGATCACAGGAGATTGCATTATACTGCTATATTATACATATATATATATATATATATTAAGAACTGGTATTGGAAATCTAGTGGTTGCAAGGTGGAGGATCCAGTAGACCTATCTGGTTTTGGGTTATTCTGATGTCTTAGAACCCTCTTAAATCTCCTTGTTGGTTTTAGGAGAAGCTTGCCCCCCTGCCACCCATGACAGCCAGTGTATGGAGGAATGGCATTGCCAGGAGCGCTGATCTAATCTGACTCTGCTGTCCCTCTCTCTGCTGTGTCTCTATCTCTAGCAAACTGCAAACACAAGAAGAGTTCAAAACCACTTCACAGGGACCTCTGATGGTCTGAGGTTTGCACTGTTTATTTTATCTCAGCAATGCCTATTCATTGCCTGACTTTCTACAGGCACTAGGCTCCCACTATAGAAGCACATTGGTGTGCCAATGATGTGCACTGATAACAGATCTATCACCCTCCGTATCACCCATAGTGCCCCTTCTTTTCAGCTTCCCTCTAATTGGAATTGCAATGAAATCCCTATTAAATGAAGATGAATGCTCTTCTGGTGGGACTGTAGGTAACTCATGGGAGACAAGCACTGCTCCAAAACATCAAGAGCCTTGGGGAAAAAAAGGCTTTGTAGTATTTTTAAAGCTTTGATTTAATCCAGATGTGCCATCCAGAGTGTGAGAGCAGCAGAAGATGTGTCCTGCCAGGAGGGGTGGGTGGTGACAACTCCTAGGAGATGATGGCACATGGGCAAGCTTACCTTTTTCACCTGAAACTTTGGATCCAGAAAAGTGCAGACAGATAACTCCAAGCAGAAAAAACAAGATATCCATTGTGGCTGAGAAGCCAAAGCACAGCTCTTGTATGTGGAATCCCCTTATGAAGAACTCCTGATCCCGGCTATTCAATCTCCACTCTCATGTCACTTGCTGCAATGTCCCCAATGTCACTTCTCCTCCCACATCGGATGGGTGGCGATCCTCTATTATCGCAGATCATCGGAGCTCTCCTCCGATCAGATGGAGGCAAGAAGTTAGAGGAGCTGACGGTGCGTTGTCTGTGTGAGCGCTGCGCCTCCTTCCTTGTGTCTGCCTCCCTCCCAACTACTCGGCTCCCTTTTACAGAAAGAGCAGCATGTGCATGACAGCCCGGCCACTGGGGAGGGGGAGGAGGAGAGGAGGAGAGGAGGGAGCACTGCTCCCATCCGCACACCGCGCGAGACACGCCCCCTGCCCAGCTTATTACACAGCATAGGGGGGAGAGAGAGGAGCCCAGCACTCCGAATCATCAGCCACACTCCTCATTATCCATACTCCTCATCCACAATCTTCATCAGCCACACTCCTCATTATCCATACTCCTCATCCACAATCTTCATCAGCCACACTCCTCATTATCCATACTCCTCATCCACACTCCTCATCATTCACACTCCTCACCATGGCACAGATATCCACACTCATCATCCATACTCCTCAGCACGGCACAAATACAAATCTTGTCATCCACACTCCTCATCATGGCACAGATCTCATCATCCATGCTCTTCATCCATATTCCTCATCTACACTCCTCATCCACACTCTTCATCATCCACACTGTGCCTCATCCACACTCCTCATCATTCTCACTCTTCATCCATACTCCTCACCCACACTCCTCATCATTCTCACTCTTCATCCATACTCCTCACCCACACTCCTCATCATTCTCACTCTTCATCCATACTCCTCACCCACACTCCTCATCATTCTCACTCTTCATCCATACTCCTCACCCACACTCCTCATCAGCCACACTCCTCACCATGGCACAGATCTCATCCACACTACTCATCATCCACGCTGCTCCTCATCCACACTCCTCATCATAGCACCAATCTCATCCACACTCCTCATCATCCACACTCCTCATCCTCCACACTGCTTCTCGTCCACACTCATCATGGCAATAATCTCATCCCCACTCCTCATCATCCATACTCTTCATCCACACTCCTCATAATCTACACTGCTCCTCGTCCACACTCCTCATCATCCACACTGCTCCTCATCATCCACACTCCTCATCATGGCACCGATCTTATCCACACTCCTCATCATGCCACCGATCTCATCCACACTCCTCATCATGCCACCGATCTCATCCACACTCCTCATCATGCCACCGATCTCATCCACACTCCTCATCATGGCACCGATCTCATCCACACTCCTCATCATGGCACCGATCTCATCCACACTCCTCATTATGGCACCGATCTCATCCACACTCATCATCATCATGCACACTCTTCATCCACACTCCTCATCATCCGCACTGCTCCTCATCATGGCACAGATGTCATCCACACTCCTCATCCTCCACACTCCTCATCATTGGCACAGCTCTCATCCTCCACACTCCTCATCATTGGCACAGCTCTCATCCTCCACATTCCTCATCATTGGCACAGATCTCATCCACACTCCTCCTCTACCACACTCCTCATCATCCACACTCCTCCTCTACCACACTCCTCATCATCCACACTCCTCCTCTACCACACTCCTCCTCACACCTAC
>BLSH010209547.1:391612-413455 GCA_018402905.1 Glandirana rugosa | reverse complement strand
TACACAGGTCCAGATAGACCAGGATGGTTATCCTCTAGTGCACTGGTCCACGCCTTGGCACTCTGGGCAGTGGACCTGTCTCCTGGGTGAAGCCATTATATATATTATATAAAATATTGAGACTTAACTCCAGATGGAGAGTTCTGACAAACTCAGTCCTTGCAAAATTGTGTTAGGGCATTAGGGCTTCCTGCCCACTCTTATTTACGCTAAAGCCTCTTAACAAACCCTATTTTCTGCATCATGCTTATACATGTAAAGCATTTGCTACCTGCCCATTTTAGTTGCCCATTTTGAGCCGCAACTGTTTCGAGTGCAGTCTTTCCCCAAGACAGTGTCCAACTGTCATTACCATCAGAGCTCAGTCTTGTCAGATCTCCTATTGGTAGGACCAGATAGACCTGGACACATGCTCCTTGGGTGTCTGCACAGCCTTAATGACTCTGCAGCATGCATCTCCACCAGAGGAGCCCTGACTGACTGAATACTTCTCTCTTTTGTCTGCAACACAAACTGTCTTCAATCAGTCTCACAACTGTTCAAACTGTCAAAACAGTCTCTCCTCCCTTACTACTATCTGCATCTTTATATAGTGGCAGATAGTGCTTTTGTCACAATACAGTACATATATATATATATATCATTTCTCGCCTTTTAAGGAATAGAGGGCATAATACACAATGGCTTTAAGGAGAATGTTCAATGTTAAACTTCATTACACAAACAGGATCTTTAGTTTAGGCAATCTCAGATTAAATGTAATCATCAGTCGAGGCTGGTAGATTTGTCTGGATTGTGTAGTGATCCTTATCAACATTGTGTCAGTGGAGCCCAGTAGACACCCTAGCTGACTAGGGAACTGCTCAACAGCCATGTTAGAATGTTTTGATTTGCTAAGATTTCAAAGTTGGTGCTGACAGCGCCTCATCCCTCTCCACCAATGGATAAACAGAGCAATGCAGGCGAGTATGCAAAGGCCCAGAAGTTGTCCCAACATATGTTCAGACACACTTAATGCTGAGTGCCAGTCAAACAGGCCAGATTTGCCAGATGATTTGTAATTTTGTAAAGCCAATTTTGTGATTCATATATCTCTTCTAAATGGATGGCAAAGTTGCACCGCTTTGTATTAGAAATATTTCAAAATGATACTTTTTTATCTTTTTTAGTTTCCATTTTCTGAGCCTTTCTGGACATTTGTGGCTAAATTCAGCAAATTAACTACAATGGGATGTAGAAGGCTAACTATAGTTCAGAGAACACAAAGCCATGTTTCTTTTGTTTGTCAGTCTGAACAGTATTAGAAAGGATGCTATTGAAACACCATGCCATCCCGAATGGTGCATGCTAGCAATAGTTTTTACAAAAACAATCAAAAGACACAAAGGGCCGAGTTTGTCCAAAAATACATTTTGTGACTAGGAAAGCACGATGTCTAAATACAACCCTGATTTCATTTACAGCTAAACAATGCTAAGGTAAACTTAACTAGATAGAAAAGGTATTGTTTTCAATCACTCTGAGCAGGCAGATAAGGGGGTTATACAAAACTCAATAGCCGCAATTGCTGATACCAATTCAAGCATTGCTTGCTACGATCAGACAACTATTGGATTATGTAGAAATTCACTCTGAGTTGATTACATGTGCTTTTAAACTTTACAAGTCCTAGTTAAAGTTCACACAGGCTTCCTAATATGTTGGAAAATATCCATGCAATCATATGCTGGTCATTCAAATCCTCTATGGAGAGAAATGAGCAAGCGTTTAACATGTGTATACCACATCTTTTGGTGTCCAAGTAGAGAGAAGAATACAGTATAGAGCTCTGGTGTCCAACCTGCAGCCTGTTTATACCTATTTTGTGACCCTCAGGCCCAGAAGCCAATGGTGGGAACAATGATTGGTAAAGGGGCTGTATTAGCAGTGATCTCTAGCAGTCTTATGTAACACATTGTCATTGTCTAAAGCCTAGTACACACTACTATTTTTTTCAATGTTAGTACAAAGATCTCCACTGCTTTGCTACTGTGTTCTGACAGGGGGACAGTCCTCGGCCAGAGCACTCCGGTCAGTGCTCTCAGCCATTGACTGAGAACGCTGATCAGGAGCCAATCAGCCGAACTTTTTCGGTTGTGACCCTTCAGCTTCTGTCGTACACGCGGCCCGAATGACAGCCAGTTTCTATTGAACCAGCCGATGCCGTCCGACATTTGACCCATGTGTACTTGACTTAACTCTCTGCTTTTGTTTTTCCACAGTCTCCAACCATACTGGTAGCGTATTTGCAGTCTCTCACTATCTCCTGTAATTTGCCTGCAGTTTTTGAAAGTCTCTTGTAGAATTATATACATATGGAATTAAAACAAATATAAAACATTCTGCTTTTTGGTAACATCAGAGGCTGCAGTTGCATACCTCCTAATAGTTTTGGGGGGTTCAGGCTGTGTTCTGCTCAGTCCATATGCAGCTTTATTATTTAAAGATCATCATTTAGGTTTATATGTGATCTGCGAAACTATCACTCGTAGTTAATGAGTATTTTGTGGGTATAAGGACTGCATAAATTGTGTGATGTTAGTTGGCTTAAACTCAATTTAACCATGTTCCTTTGGGCCATGCCCAATATTAAGCGCAGTTACCCATAACTACTTTTACTATTCCGCACGCTGCATGTTTTCTCCTTTCCAAGTTTCCTTCTTTCTCGACCTCTGATGTTGGGAGGTAAGCAGTTGAGGCACCCTAAGTTTGGCAGATTGAGCATTACTGCTACATAATATACCAGCAATAAGAGAAAAAACAAGGAGATTTCTGGCTAGCCATGGCCCTTGATGAGACATCTTCCTGTCTATGGTCAGCTGTAAGCAAAATAAGAGGTTAGAACACTTACTGCGCAACACTTTTAAGCAGGAAGCACAGACTCCATACATAATTAACAAATATGCTGCCCCATGTGCATATAATTATAGGCTATACATAGCAACTAGATTTTTATGTTCATATTTGCGCACATTGTTTAAAAGAGTCTAGTTATAACCACACATTCATCAATTAGAAATATTCAAAAATAATACATTGTCCTTTCTAAATGAGACTTGCATTAAAAGAAGTTGATGATCTGGCATTGTTGACATCTTTCTGAGAATACCAGACTGTCTCTGGCTTCAGTACATTTTGAATCACCAAAGTTCCAGGCCAGTGTCTCAAGAAGTTTTAAAGACACTTCACCAGCCTGATAGCCAGGAAACCAGCATTTTCAGATGACAAGGTCAGCAGAGACAACCTTAATGCTGTCTCAGCAAAGGTTTTCCTTTCAAAACACAGTTGATGTTGCTACATGAAAGGTAGATCTTGAATTGAATGTTTTTGCCCTATCTAAATTCTGTTATTTCGATATGTTTGTCTTATATTACAAAAGGAGAATTCTATCAGCAGCAGCCAAAGCATACTAAGCAGGAAAGGCGTTATCATTTCACTTGCAGTTGCATACATTGCATGTGACTGGTGAGATATACTGAGAAGGTTGTAAACTTGTTTGTGGGTGATATTTCCTGAAATCATTTTCTAGCACTGATATAGGATAAAAAAGGGTAGAAAATACTTTTGCTTGTTAGCAAAGCTTTTATCAGCTGGTGAAGATTTACAATGTGACAACAGATGCAGAAGTGTAACCGTCCTCCCTTTCCTGTAAGGCCAGGCTGGGCTATGCTGAACATCAAACAATTTTTAACCTATGTATTATTATCTAGGAATTACAAATTTGAAGGTATTACTATAAAATGACTGCTTTGTTTGGATTGTGAATACTACCAATAGCAGCCATATTGAATGCATTCCCAAACTGAATGCATCAAGGCTAAAAAACAGATATTGTCTCTAATAACTTTCACTCAAGGCTTTATAGATGCCTCACGTTGTTTGATTTTAACTCCCATACTTCATAATGGACCATTATTATCGTCATTACAATAGCTTGCCAATTTCATTTTTGCAAAAAAGATGTTAAAAACAGAAATGGATACATGATTCATAAAATGGTTTGTGTATTTCTTTTATTTGGATATAGTTAATTTTCCAATGTTGCTGGATCCTAGATTTTTTTGGTCACAAGCTGCTGGCTAGTGGAAATTTCTAGGATACGTACTATGTTCAAAGCTATACAGAGCCTAAGGGGCATGTTTATAAAAGAAGTCAAAGATTTGACCTTATTGGCCTTCTGTTCATGGTGCATTTATAAAAATTCTTGACAGTGGAGGCAGGGGCTAAATGCTGGTGTATGCAAACCAGGATTTTAGATTAAAGTGCTTATTTTCAGGGACTCAGAGTGACCATCATGACCCTTCCCTTGAACATTTGTCACTTTTAAAATATGAGAAGTAGATTTACTAAAGGTTTATCTTCAGTCTAGTCTGTGTTCACTTCCCTTACCCAACTTCTGTTTCTTTTATACCTCCCTGTATTGGGTGCATTAAATGTGTGTTATTTTAACACATGTTATAGTAAAATTTATATTCAGTGGCTTTAGACCCAGCATGATCTCTTTTTTACTGAAGTCCAGAGTAAAGCTAAAAAATATATATCCTTACCTCTTAGAACATGGCCACAGATGGGTAGACATGGAGAAAGCATGTACATGCCAGATATTGGGACATATAGTATGCACATACTTGTTCCAGGTTGGTGCTCAGTTCAGTAGGGAATCCAGAATAAGGATCTCGGTCCTGGAGAGTGCACCTTCAAAAACAAGTTTGCAAAGGCAGCTTTCATTCTACCCTGAGTTATTTTCTTTAGTCAATGCTGCTATATACAGGCGGTCCCCTAGTTACAAACAACCGACTTACAAAAGACTCCTACTTACAAATGGAGGGAGACAACAGGAAGTGAGAAAAAATCTCCCCCTAGGAAGGGAAATTCACTCCTGTAAGAGTTATTATGGGAAAAAGGTGTCTCCACTGATGCTTTATCACCAAGGTTTGTTTCCACAACAACCCAAAATTTTCAAAATCCAATTATCATTGGGACAGGAAGTGCGGTGAAATCTTCTGAACAGAAACAGACAGCAAAACAAACATTACAGGGGTGTTAACCCTTCCCTATGCTATCCAAATAGCTTAAAAATAGCTTTTTTTGGCTGAAGCTACACTTAAAAAATGTACATGTTCCGACTTACAAACAAATTCAACTTATGAGCAAACCTACAGTCCCTATCTTGTTTGTAACCCGGGGACCGCCTGTAATCTTTAGCAACAGTTAATTATTTAGGATTGCCTTTTTTTATATTTCCTAAAATTTGTAACAATGAAAAATAATTGGGATGCTTTAGACAACAGACGCCAACTACAGTTGATCATTTTAATTTGATTAGTAAAAAAACTGAAAATTGTAATCATTTGCAAAGAACAAATGTACTTTCGCCTATAATAGAAACTAAATTAGCATATGGTGGAAATAAGAGTCAAACATTAATTTGTTTGTTCAATTCAACCCTCTCCCCTTTTGTATGCTACTGTGTTGCTTCAGATTTGTAGGTTTTCTCTATCTGAGAATTTCTTGGCAAGCTTTAAACAACGCTGAAATGCTGGTACAAAGAAAAAAGAAAGAAAAAAAATCCAAGATGTGAGAGGCCTATTCCAGAAATTGCCACTAATTTAACTGTGACATTAAGAAAAAGCATTAAGTACAAGAAAAAAAGAATGTCCTTTCCTGGCCTTCTAGCATTGAAGACCCTGGAGGAATGGGTGCCTTTACACCCACTGAAGTCATTAGTTTTCAAACCTGCCTAATTTTCACTCCCACTCCGTTTGCTAAGCTGCCAGTCAAACAACAGTGTGTGTTTAACGGGCTTTTTTGATAATTGTCTACAGAGAAAGGCAATGGAAGCTCCAGCTAAAAGAATATCCCCACTTAGCAAGCTGCTGTAAGGAGAAAGCACTTAGTTTTTCCTGACATAGTTTTCCTTTGTACAGTATTCATGTCTGTCTACTCCATGTGCATGTAGACTGATGTGTTTTATACCTTAGTGAATGTGCCTCCTTTGCCATTTATTTTGTGCACAGATCCCTTTCACTGATACTTCAATGAATGCAAATTCATTTACCTTTTTCCTCCACCACCTATTGAAGCTGGGCTGGGTGCCGTTTTCAGATGTCATTACTTATTGATAGTGTTTATTGCACATATTCTGTACTAGAAAAAGTAATGATCTGAAACAGTTGTATGAATAAATGGTAATATATAATGAAGGACCATGCACAAACAAGACTAACTGGAAACAAATCAAATAAAACATTTATTTGACAGATTGTAGGTAGTGTTCATAAATTTAAATACATTTCCCTCGCCCTCCAAAAAAAAAAAAAATATATATATATATATATATATAACAGATCTGATTTAAAAAAAAAAATAATTAACACCCCCCATATTATTTATTCCTCTGTACCACTATTAAATCAAAAAAATAAAATAAAAAAAATAAAAAGAAGGATGAAAAAATTACATAGAAAATATCAGTACATATGTGGTGGGCTATTCAGTATATGCTTATACTGTATATTTCTTATTATATGCTTATATTGTTCATCCATGGATAAGACTATCATTGTCCATTACTCCTAATGACCCGCCACAAATGATCTATTTACCTCTATTTATTTATCTATTATCTATCTATCTATCTATCTATCTATCTATCTATCTATCTATCTATCTATCTATCTATCTATCTATCTATCGATCTATCCATCCATCTCTCTCTCTCTCTCTCTCTCTCTCTCTCTCTCTCTCTCTCTCTCTCTCTCTCTCTATATATATATTTGTATATATAAATTTCTGGTGCCGACACCGGCTAGAAGTCTTCAGCTGCCTTGTAAAACCAGCTTGTGATGAGGAGGATGAGCCTGCACTTTCTTTGTGCACTGTTATAGATAGTTAGAAAACTCAGATGATTTAGGACCCATTCACACTAGGAAATGCATATGAATTGTGCAGGAATATTGTGCAATTCATGTGCGATTCACATGCAGTTCAGTACAGTGCGATTTCAGCTCATTCATTTTGAATGTGCTCAAAAAAGCACCGCACAGCACCGCATGCATGCACTACTTTTTTTAAATGCATGGCAACCCGGATCATATGGTACATTTGTACCATGTGATTTGGTGCAGACAAACGCACTGCATTTGCGACGTTATTAATGTTGCACACCCTCCCAGCAAATCACAAGGGCAATGTGATTGGAATGCAACTGCATTCCAATGTGAATGGGCCGTTAGAGTTAGGGCCCACATTTATCGAGTGCCTTGGTGCGTCATTATTATTATTTCAGGTACTTATATAGCGCTGTCAATTTACGCAGCACTTTCCATATACATTGTACATTCACATCAGTCCCTACCCTCAAGGAGCTTACAATCTAAGGTCCCTAACTCACATTCATTAATATACTAGGGCCAATTTAGACAGGAGCCAATTTACCTACCAGCATGTCTTTGGAGTGTGGGAGGAAACCGGAGTACCCGGAGAAAACCCACGCAGGCACAGGGAGAACATGCACACTCCAGGCAGGTAATGTCGTGGTTGGGATTCGAACCAGCAACCCTTTCACTGCTAGGCGAAAGTGCTATCCACTACACCACTGTGTTACACATATATTTGCACCTCTGACTTTAACCTGTGCAGTTGAAACAGATTGGTTGATTTTTTTTTTTTTTTGGCTAGATTGAAAATGTGCTGGAGACTGCCATCTCTACCGATATGTATGTATATCTACATATATATATATATATATATATATATATATATATATATATATATATTATATTAATATATATATATAAAGTATATACAAACACACACAGTTTCACAGTTACGAAATTTTTTTGTAATAATTAATAATATGTAGCATAATATGATGACTTTCAATAATTAGTACTATGAAAGAAATCTATTTGTGTGTCTTCCCTATGGAGATGTCTATAAGCTCAGTAGCTGTCTAGCTACTTCTATCTGTAGGTGTAATACAAGTAAATGTCCATTAGGGGGAGCATGTGACCAGTAAAGAAATCAATTCAGAGAATAAACTGCTGAAATGCCAAGAGAAATGTAATTGCAGCAGGAAAGGAATAACATAAAAAAGCCTCTCACTAACAGGTAAAATAAACAGAACAAACCAGCAAAAATGTACTTCAGGGTGAACACAGCACTTCGCAGCACTAAAGGATTTCTCCATACAATTATTCACTGACTGTTTAGCACAGTCTCCTGAAATAACTATAAATTAACGGCACTTAGAAATGGTAGAAACTCACTAATGTGATCTGAAATTAGTTTTAGCTTAAATTAAAAGTGTTCTGCAAAATAGCATGTTCTTGCTGTCTGTTTCATACTCGTTTCAGTACATTTCTTACAGCTAGAATGCAAAACTAGTAAACAGCATCTGTGATCTTGCCAGAGTTCTAAGAGAATAGCGTTGATATTTTTATCAGAATTTAGGAAAATGTTTTATTCTGTTTTTTTATTTATCTCAAAAATCAAAAAAAGCATTTGGCAAGATTATTTATGTAAAGAATATTCTTGTGTTTACAGCTATATATTAATAAGTGGAAATGTTTGACTGGAAAAAAATAAAACTGTAAAAAAAAAAAAAATTAAAAATAGATCAAAGTAGGTGTAAACTCACTTGGCTGACATTTGTTTTGCTAAAGCACTTTGTGGTTGATTTACTAAAACTGGAGAGTGCAAAATCTGGTGCAGCTGTGCATGGGAGCCAATCAGTTTCTAACTTCAGCTTGTTCAATTGACACAAACAAAAAAAATTGAAGCTGATTGATTTCTATGTAGAGCTGCTCCAGATTTTGTACCCAGCTTTGTTGCATCTTACAGTCAGGTCCATAAATATTGGGACATCGACACAATTCTAATGTTTTTGGCTTTATACACCACCACAATGGATTTCAAATGAAACGAACAAGATGTGCTTTAACTGCAGACTTTCAGCTTTAATTTTAGGGTATTTACATCCAAATCAGGTGAACGGTGTAGGAATTACAACTGTTTGTATATGTGCCTCCCACTTTTTAAGGGACCAAAAGTAATGGGACAATTGGCTGCTCAGCTGTTCCATGGCCAGGTGTGTGTTATTCCCTCACTATCCCATTTACAAGGAGCAGATATAAGGTCCAGAGTTCATTTCAAGTGTGCTATTTGCATTTGGAATCTGTTGCTGTCAACTCTCAATATGAGATCCAAAGAGCTGTCACTATCAGTGAAGCAAGCCATCATTAGGCTGAAAAAACAAAACAAACCCATCAGAGAGATAGCAAAAACATTAGGTGAGGCCAAATCAACTGTTTGGACCATCCTTAAAAAAAAGAACGCACCAGTGAGCTCAGCAACACCAAAAGACCAGGAAGACCACAGAAAACAACTGTGGTAGATGACCGAAGAATTCTTTCCCTGGTGAAGAAAACACCCTTCACAACAGTTGGCCAGATCAAGAACACTCGCCAGGAGGTAGGTGTATGTGTGTCAAAGTCAACAATCAAGAGAAGACTTCACCAGAGTGAATACAGAGGGTTCACCACAAGATGTAAACCATTGGTGAGCCTCAAAAACAGGAAGACCAGATTAGAGTTTGCCAAACAACATCTAAAAAAGTCTTTACAGTTCTGAAACAACATCCTATGGACAGATGAGACCAAGATCAACTTGTACCAGAGTGATGGGAAGAGAAGAGTATGGAGAAGGAAAGGAACTGCTCATGATCCAAAGTATACCACCTCATCAGTGAAGCATGGTGGTGGTAGTAGTGTCATGGCGTGGGCATGTATGGCTGCCAATGGAACTGGTTCTCTTGTATTTATTGATGATGTGACTGCTGACAAAAGCAGCAGGATGAATTCTGAAGTGTTTCGGGCAATATTATCTGCTCATATTCAGCCAAATGCTTCAGAACTCATTGGACAGGGTTTCACAGTGCAGATGGACAATGACCCGAAGCATACTGCGTAAGCAACCAAAGAGTTTTTTAAGGGAAAGAAGTGGAATGTTATGCAATGGTCACGTCAATCACCTGGCCTGAATCCAATTGAGCATGCATTTCATTTGCTGAAGACAAAACTGAAGGGAAAATGCCCCAAGAACAAGCAGGAACTAAAGACAGTTGCAATAGAGGCCTGGCAGAGCATCACCAGGGATGAAAACCCTGCGTCTGGTGATGTCTATGCGTTCCAGACTTCAGTTTGTAATTGACTGCAAAGGATTTGCAACCAAGTATTAAAAAGTGAAAGTCTGATTTATGATTGTTAATCTGTTCCATTACTTTTGGTCCCTTAAAAAGTGGGAAGCACATATACAAACTGTTGTAATTCCTACACCATCCACCTGATTTGGATGTAAATACCCTCAAATTAAAGCTGAAAGTCTGCAGTTAAAGCACATCTTGTTAGTTTCATTTCAAATCCATTGTGGTGGTGTATAGAGCCAAAAAGATTAGAATTGTGTCGATGTCCCAATATTTATGGACCTGACTGTAGTTCTACTGCTCTTTGCAGACATTTTCATTCCTACCAACAGGTACTTCTGTTATGGCTGTATGGTATTTCTCAGGGCAGGTTGCTTGATGGGGACAACAGTAGAACATAGCTCCATAAGATTTTTTAGGACTGGCCAATTTTATTCTCCATCAGAAAACAACAAGATAATGGAGAAGCACAACTGGGAGAGAGGGACAACAGTAGAACATGCCACCATAAGATTGTAGAAATGGCCAATTTGAGTATCTATCGGAAGATAAAGAGATAATGGAGAAGCACAACTGGGAAAGAGGGCCAACCATAGAACATTCCTCCATAAGATTTGTAGGAATGGCCAATTTTAGTCTCCATCAGAAGACAACAAGATAATGGAGAAGAACAAATGGGAGAGGTGGACAACAGTAGAACATTCCTCCATACGATTTGTAGAAATGGGCAATTTTATTCTCCATTGGAAGATAACAAGACAATGGCGAAGCACAACTGGGAGAGAGGGACAACAGTAGAATATGCCTCCATAAGATTGTAGAAATGGCCAAGTTTAGTCTCCATCGGAAGACAATGAGACAATGGAGAGAGGGACAGAATATTGTCCCCTTATAACAGGAAATGTCTGAACAAAGACCTCCATGGCAGGATCAGCATGTTGTATTTAATGAAAGCTTCAGATTTTAAATTCTCCAAATTAGCCCCCATTCAAGCATTTTTCTGCTTGTTTTCCTATGCCTGACTAAGGCTGGCCATAGACGGTTTGAATCTCAGCCAGTTTAGCAGGAACTGGCCAAGATTCGAACCATGTATGAGCAGGCTGAATGTACCCAAGTTGATTGATTGATCAACTTGGGTACAACCAGCCTGCCGGATTTTACATGGGATTATCAGTAATAATCACTGTCTTCTCCTGAGAGTACAATGGCTTGGCGGGAGGAAGCAGGGAAAGGAAATTTGCTCAGTGTATGGGCTGCTTAAGCCTGGCTATGCAGAATCCCATTATTTCTAATTGTCCCTGTTCATACTTGTACACACCAGTCATCCTACGCTCTACACTCTACGATCATAAAAGCGCATGAGCTTTATTGAGCATATTCACACTGCAATGGGAACACCTGTAAGTGTGGTATGTGCATTTTTGCGCATTCCTGCACATGTTTTTAAACCTGGAGAATTTCTCTCCGCCTATAGAACTGCTCTTGCTCAGACCAGGAAACAAACTCTTGCAGCTTGATACATGTGTAAAAATGCCTTAAATATGCCTGAAAAAATGCTTCAAAATTATCAGGAATATGCTCTGCTCTGGTGTGATCACAGGCTTACTTTTGAAAGTTAAAGCTGAACTCCGGGTATAATATTTATTGTACAATATATTTACATTGCTGTTATATATAATATATTTACAGTGCAGTTTGGATTAATATAAGTATGCATATCTCATGCCTGAGGGACCACTGGGGTAACTGAATGTCACAGTATTAGTTGGTAATAATACACTCATAGCCATGATTTTTAGGTTCCTGTTCAAATACAAGGCTTTCTCCAATTGAATGGGGTGGAGATCATGAACCATCCTCTCCACCTTTTCAAAATACAATACAAAGAATACTTTGTATTATTTTTGAAGAAAAGGTGGTCTGTGAATGGTGGTGGTGCTGAGTTAATGAACCCCTGTGGTGAGTTTGCAGAGGGGAAGCCACTCATTGGCAACACCACCATTCACATAATACCTTTTTTTATGGATGTAAAACATTCTCTGATTTGATGAGTGGAGTGGAGCATAATCTCCACCTCATCCAGTCAGGGAAAACCTTGTATTTACTGAAAGAAATACAAGATGTTCTGGGAATGGAAGCAGTGCCTAGTGTGTGACCCCATATGGTCAGTGTACAGAGGGGCAGCCACACAGAAGATTTAGGTGAATATTGTAGTAGTGCCAACTACTACAGAGATTGTCAACGTACCGAGCAGGCCCTTTGGGTATGAGATATACGAAGTATGAGATCCAAGCTGGAACAATGTAAATGAAATTAGGATCAGCTTTACGATTAAAATTAGATTTTGTTGGTTGGGTTTACATATTCTTTAATAAATAGCCCTTAAAATTACTATTAAAAAAAATGACATCCTTTTTGTTCTTAAAATATGGTTTATGGGTATAGCCCTTAACAGTCTCATGCTGCAAAGAATTTAAAATGTTAGGAGCTTCACGTGGACACTCCTCCTCCCCAGCATATGTCTGTAGTGGGGGCAAGCAAAATGCTACTGCTGACTCCCAGTGAACATAAAGCCATTATAGCCGCTAGCAATAATCAATATCAATAATCACATAGCCGCCAGGAGAACACAATGGCTCCACAGGAGGTATTCCTGATGGGGGAATCAAGCTAATTTCTTTCCTGCAACCCGTGGTAGTGTGGACAAAGATAGCAAATTAATCTGACTGTCTCAAATAATTTGCATTTAAGCAATCTTCCCAGCTTCAAAAACCTTTTTCAGTAATAGATATGTGTCGGGGGAACTTTGGACCTCAAAGTGGACTGAAATACAGCAGCCAAGATTTTACACAGAGAAGTTCTATGTTAGCCAAGGTTGGTACACCTTAGCTGGCATAGAACTTCCTCCATGCAAAATCTTGGCTGCTGTATCTCAGACCACTTTAGGGTCCAGAGTTCCTTCGACACACAGGGGGTTATTCACTAAAACTGCATGGTGCAAAATCTGATGCAGGTCTGCATAGAAACCAATCTTCTTCCAGGTTTTGTTCTCAAAGCTTAATTGAACAAGCTAACATTAGAAACTGATTGGCTACCATGCACAGCTGCACCAGATTCTGAGTGCACCAGTTTTAGTAACTCTCCCCCACAGTGTCCCTGGAGTAGTATATAAAGCACTAGATGGCTGAGAACTCCACAACGCTTGATTCAGTCAGCATTATTTTATTTTTTGGCAAATGGTAATAAAAAAAAAAAAAATCCAACATGTTTTGGGGGCTCAAAACTCCCTTTCATCAGGGAAAGCCTTAATGAAGGGAGAGCTCTGAGCCCCTCAAAACATGTTGGATTTTTTTTTTTTTATTACTGTTTGGTGAAAAATAAAATAATTACTGCACATAATCAAGCTTTGTGGAGCCCCCATCCTTCTAATGCTTTACAGCTTCAAAAACTGAGATAAAAAATGTTAAAACATTGAATTCAATACTCAAGGCACCACAGATATTGGAGTTGTTAAAGGTAACTATGCTGTTCACTTTGTACGATAATTTCCCCTTAGTTTTGTGAATGAGGCGAAGCTCTTCTAACTTCCATCATCGAACCACGTGCAAGTAAAAATACTGTTTTGTTTTTTCCTTGCATGTGATTGGGTATTATTTGCATAAAGAATTCTCACCACATTAGCTAAGCTAAAGCAAAATTCCACTGCAAAGTGGACAGCCTATTTGCTTTTAGTGAATCAATCCCATTTGATTTCTTCTTTAAAATAAAACTTTATTTGTCAGGAATAACTAAACAGTAACAAGATGAAGAGGGTGCCACACAGTCACCAGTGCAGATGTCTGTTCGGTTTCTGCCTCAATTCACATTTCCTGTATTAAGTCACTAAAGCCATTTTGTGTTGTGAATTTATGTTCCAGAAAATTCAGCCTTTCAGATTAAATAGATAAATAGATATTTCAATGATATTCCTACTGGAGTTAGTAAAATCTTTTAAATGTTGGAAATATACCTTGTGATAGATGAGTAAGGAATGCACTTACAGGGAAGCTGCGAGGACAAACATGGATCAGCTGTAGTGGCTCACTCGTTTAAAGGTGCAAGCTCCCTGGTAGCAAAAACAGCATTATTTTAAATGTTCGGTGCCCACTGCACATGGGAGCCCCAACATATTCAGTGAATGTAGTGAATGCTTTAGTACAGGGATATGCAACCAGCTGTTGCAGAACTACAAATCCCATGAGGCATAGCAAGACTCTGACAGCCACAAGCATGGCACCCAGAGGCATGATGGGATTTGTAGTTTTGCAACAGCTGGAGGTTCGCTAATTGCATATCCCTGCTTTAGTAGATTGGTTAAAACTGAAAAAGACACAAATGAATGCGCTCTGTAATTGTTAAAACATTGTTCAATGTACTTTTTAAATACAAATAGCGTAAGTATCAGAATTCAACTTGAAGTCTACTGTACAGTCTTACAGCAGAACCCAAATACGGGGAAGGAGAAATAACATAAGAAGCAAGTCAGGTGTGCTACAGTGCAATAAGCATGCTGGTAGGTGAAGAGAGGAGAGTGACAGAGAGATGAGTTTATCTGTGTGCTGCTTCTCCTTTCACTGTCCAATCACAGGGTGAGGGTTTCACATGTAGGAAAAAGGGAAACTGCAGCAGAGAAAGATTCCATCCTCTGCTAGACCAAACTGCGCTGTGGGGCAGGGTTGTGTAAATATCAGGACTGGTTGGATCCTTTGACTGATAAAACAACTCACATATATGTATTTCATCTGTGTATTTAACTGTTTGGCTGAAGTTCATTAACCACCTCAAGACCGGGCCTGGTTTTTGGACTTGGTGTTAACAAGTTAAAACCAGTTTTTTTTTTGCTATAAAATTACTTAAAACCCCCAAACATTATATATATATATATACATTTTTTTTGTAACACCCTAGAGAATAAAATGGCGGTCATTGCAAAACTTTATGTCACACCGTATTTGCGCAGCGGTCTTACAAGCGCAATTTTTTTTTAAAAAATGTACTTTTTTGAGTGAAAAAATAAGACAACAGTAAAGTTAGCCCAATTTTTTTCCATATTGTGAAAGATAATGTTACGCTGAGTAAGTTGATGCCCAACATGTCATGCTTCAAAATTGCGGCCGCTTCTGGAATGGCGACAAACTTTGCCACCTAAAAATCTCTATTAGAAAAAGGAGGAACAGCTGCACACCCAAACTCAATGCAATGAAAATGTATTAATAGGAGGTCATAAAAACAACTTACAAAGGCACAGGCACAGGAAAGGTGACGCGTTTCACACGATAAACATGCTTTATCACAACCATAAAGGACACAAGAAACACTGGTACATATATACAAAAAACACAGCACATAATAATTGGATGATGCAATTCTGGTGTGGTGAGGATCAATGTGACCAGTGAATGAAATGTTCTTCTTTTCTCTCAAAGTCCCATAACATCTTCCAAGGTGTCTCAATACATATAAAGAGAGATCACTACCTTCAGTGTAAAATATACATGTTGCCATGTCATGACAAAAAGATATAAACATCAAAAACAAGCAAATAATCATGTACAGCAATAATGCATGATGAACATAGAAGACAAATGTATTGTATAAAAGAAACCAAATAAGAACAAAACAAACAAAAAAATGCAAAATATTGCAAGATAATGCAAAATACTGTAAAAATACAGCAAGCATACAGCAAACTCCTTAAATGGCATAAATCAACAGTTCTAAATCATTTACATATTTAGTGGTAAAATAATAAATTTAAGTCTGAAAATGACCAGAAACATAGAGAGCACAAAGGCAATGCACATCAGGGGAGGAGGGGGATGCATACAAAACGCATGAAGAGACAAAAAAATAAAAAATAAAATATATTAAATAAAAGAAATGGGGACAAAAGAAGAAAAGGATACAAAAAATGGGGACAAAAAATATGGGGACAATATGGGGACAATATGGGGGATACAAAAAAATGGGGACAATAGAAAAAAGGGATACAAAAAATCAGGACAAAAAGGAGGAAGGGATACAAAAAATAAAAAAAAATAAAAAAAGGGGAACAAAAGAAGAAAGGGATACAAAAAAAATAAATAAAATATATAAAGAATAAAAAAATGTGGACAAAAGAAAAAAGAGATACAAAAATGGGGACAAAAGAAGGGGATACAAAAAATGGGGACAAAAGAGGAAATGAATACAAAAAAAGGGACAATAAGAACTACTCATAAAAATGAGTGAGGTCCTACTCAAAGTTCAACCCCTCAGGCATCCTCGTGCGTAAAGTAAATATCCAAAATACCTTTCTCTTGCAGAGTCTGGCAAAGCTGTCGCCACCCCTTCTGGGCGACCTAGCTTGTTCAATACCCTGTATCTGCAAAAGAGTGCCATTACCCCCATGTACCTGGTTAATATGTCGAGCGACATTCCTTGATATTCCTTGATATTCCATGTTCCTTGTTGATATCCCGGAGGTGATCGTACAAACGATCACAAAGCCTCCGGGTGGTCCTGCCCACATACTGGATGGCACACCCCTTACAAGTGATTAAATAAACTATGTGTTTGGTGTTGCAATTAATAAAAGTTTTAATCTTAAATGTATCCATGGACACAGATGATCCAAAAGTATCACCGGCCATGATCTTAGGGCAACACGGACATCCCTCCGTTCCATGCTTATATAAACCAGTAAAGTGTAGCCAAGTTCTGGTGGGGACTCGGGATGCAAACTCACTAGGGGACAAGGTGTTGGCCAAAGTAGGAGCCCTCCTCGCCACCGCTTTAAACCCGCGTTTGAGAACATTATAGTATCGATCATCCTCATAAAGGAGGGGTAGGTGGCGCTCCACTATACGTTTAATAAAATTTCAGAAAATTCCAAACTGGAGCTCGTAGAAAAAATGAGAGAGTGGAGGAGAGCCTTATCAGAACTGCACTTTTTACGCAGTAGGGAGTCCCTGGGGGCACACTCCGCTGCCAAGAAGGCCCTACGGAGTGTGCCATCAGGATAGCCACGTTTACGAAATTTCTCCCGCATCTCAGATTCCTCCCTTTGGAAACCTCCGTCCCCCGTGCAGACCCTACACAGCCTTAGGAATTGTCCAACAGGCATACCCCGAATGATGTGCCCAGGATGCCCAGAGTCCGCACGGAGAAGGTTATTCCCTGAAAGGGGCTTCCTATAAAGGCTAGATATGACACGAGTGTCTTTATGGGACAGCACTACGTCTAGAAAAGGCATTGAATCGCTGCTCATCTGCCCCGTGAAGTGAAGATTCAAATCATTGGTGTTCAAGTACAAAAAAAATTCTCAAAATCACCCACCTCACTGGAGCAGACGAACAGCAGATCATCAATGTAGCGATGGAATAACTTTGTGGAAAACCGATAGGGGTTTCTATCTCCAAACATGTGGGTCGCCTCCCACCAACCCATGTATAAATTGGCCATGGATGCCGAAAAACAGGCACCCATGGACGCCCCACATCTCTGGAGATAGAAACAGCCATCAACATTAAAGAAATTATGTGTAAGGAGATAATCCAAACATTCAATGATATATTCCTGAAGGGTAGGGGAGTAGCCACTAGTCTGATTCAAAAAGTATTCCACTGCACTCAAGCCAATCCAATTATTATGTGCTGTGTTTTTTGTATATATGTACCAGTGTTTCTTGTGTCCTTTATGGTTGTGATAAAGCATGTTTATCGTGTGAAACGCGTCACCTTTCCTGTGCCTGTTCCTTTGTAAGTTGTTTTTATGACCTCCTATTAATACATTTTCATTGCATTGAGTTTGGGTGTGCAGCCATTCCTCCTTTTTCACCATGAACTATGCTGCTGCAACGACAGGGCTAGCACCCCACTCAATTCCTTCATTAAGCTCACCTGGTACGTCCTGGAGCAGCCCTTCCTTTGGATTAAAAACCTCTATTGGCGATGTTTAAAAGTTTCTACAGGTTACATGTTTTGAGTTACAGAGAAGATCTAGTGCTAGAATTATTGCACTCGCTCTAATGATCGTGGGGATACCTCACATGTGTGGTTTTCATATGCGAGCGGGACTTATGTATGCGTTCGCTTCTGCGCGCGAGCTCATGGGGGCGGGGGCGCTTTAAATTTTTTTTTCTTATTTATTTCACTTTTTATTTTTAATTTTACACTGTTCTTTTAAAAAAAAAAGGTGATCATTTTTATTCCTATTACAAGAAATGTCAACATTCCTTGTAATAGAAAAAAGCAAGCCAGGACCTCCTAAATATGAGATCTGGGGTCAAAAAGACCTCAGATCTCATATTTACAGTTAAATGCAAAGAAAAAAAATGTTAAAAAACTGACAGTTCAAAAAAAAAGTCCCCTTTAAGAGCATTGGGTGGAAGTGACTTGTGACGCTGCTTCCGCCCTGCAATGCTATGGAGCCGAGTGGGCGGCATTTTCCGCTCACTCGGCTTCCTGTGCAGGGGGAACAGACCCGTTCATCTCCGCAGCTGCCGACGGTCCGGTAAGTGGTGGAGATGATGGGAAAGTGGCGGGGGCACCTCTCCCACCACCAATAAAAGTGATTTTGCGGCGAATCCACCGCTAAGGCCACTTTTATCTTGCAGAGAATCACCGGCGGAAAAAAAAGGTATCTGAATGGTGCCTGTAGCTGCTGGCACCATTCAGATATCACCGCTCAAAGCAGTCATATGATGGCGTCCCGACTTGAAGTGGTTAAGGGATTTTGTTATCAGGGTGCGAGAAGGTCTGTTTCTGATTAATCTCCTATCTGATGGTATTTGTGTAGTGCACCCCCGCAGGGACTGCAGATATTAAAAGTTTTTTTCCCAAACAGTACAGAGGCCGCCAGTCACCCAAGCAGTAGTCCATTTACTCTGGTTCCAATAAACAGTCTAGGGGGTTGTCTTTTTGTAGTTTATTGCGTGTAGAACTGGAGAGGGATTGGGGCATGGGATACTTCAAAACAATTAGCGAACAGCAGTTAAAGGGCAATCTTCTGTCTAAGTAATTGAGAATAAAGGACAGCCTATCCCCCCCCCCCCCACAGCTGAGATCCAGGGGGCAAGTCCCTTTGGCATTTTGTTAGCTTGCGCCAATGCACTACTGCTGGCACCCAGCGCAATCTCCAGAACACTGTACAGTCACAGGGATTGATTTAGGGTCTTTACTCTTTACATCTGCGGCTCTTCAAGTTTCCTCCGGACACAGTCCCGTGAGTTAAACAGTCCTTCTCTAGACTGGATCTACTTTGGAGAAATCCTGCAGTCAGTTCCTGAGCACTTCCAGGTCCCAGCTCTGCACCATTGAGACCTTACAGCAATGCAGTCCATGAGCTGCCTCAGGGGTAACAGCCCCTTGAGGCTGGGAGCTCTCCTTGCTGGGGGAAAGACAATCCCTCCAAAGCTGGAAACTATTTATCAGCTTCCCAGCCACAATCTGGGCACACCTCCCCAGGAATTGGCTAAGCCCTGATCAATAATCCGGCTAGCTATTTGAATTCTCCCTCCCAAAGTCCTAGAATCTTCTTCTAGAGGCAGGGGGAACCAATCAAACTCCCAGCCAGTAAAGCCCTGAAAAGACCCGGTCAAACAATCTCCGCTTCCTTGATTACAGAAGGAGTAAACTAAATTTACCTAACAGCCTAACTAAGGAGGTCCTACACCTGCATAGTTCCAGGTCTAGTGCCACTTGCCATAGCTGCACCAACATCTAATAGAGCATGAAATCTCTCTTCAAACAGGCTTTGCCACTGCCACTGCAACACTGACCAAATGGAAGGGGCATTTTTCCAATGACCCCATTGCATTAATCTTAGCAGGGATTCCTTGAGACTTGAAAATTATTTAAGGGTCCTTCAGGGGTAAAAAAACTTGAGAAAGGCTTGTCTAGAATAACCTTTCAATTTCCATGTTTATGGAAAACCCAATTGGTCGCTATGTGAAACTGCTCCACTTCTGCCATAGGGTGCTTTGCTCCAGTCTTATGGATATTAGAGACTTGCAAAAAGCGTGCACTGACTAGAGTTTGCACCTAAAACAATATATCTTATGTTATTTTTTTTTTACCTGCAAGCGCAGGTTTACAAATAATCTGTACAGGTTACAAAGTGACAGCAGAGAAAGCACTCTCCAGAAGGAAACAATTCTATAAGCAGCTAGTGGTAACAGCATGATGCTTGTTGTCATGTAGATATCTGATTCAGTTTTGCTGGAGAGAAAAAATGTTTTTACATTTGTTATCTACTTTTACTTATAATAAACAAATTCCCAGTGAGCTACTGCAAGGCATTTAATACAGATCTATAGTTTATTTGCTTGTTCAAAGCTTTTTCTGCGGTCTATTTTACACCATGGTAAAAAGCTCAGGAGGTTACTAAGTTTTGACTTTGGATGTACAGCCTTTTCTGTATATTAACCGGTCAGAGACAAACCATTGCTCTGCATGGGGAAAGAGAGAGTGCTTCTGAGTAAATGCAGTGTTTGAAGATGTATTTTTTTTCATTTCACAGACTGCAAGAATAAAAAGCGTCCCCAGTTACCTAAATGTAGAAGTATATAAATGTCATGGTCATAATAGGATAGAATGGATTTCCTTGAACAGAATACACGTCTCTCAAACTCTCTCTTAGGTTGACTTCATTAAAAACTCCATCTATAGCTTTAATGCTTCCCAGGACCCCCTTGGTGCATCAGTTATAAACCCAACTAACGATTGTATAGCAGCATTTTGTATCCTTGTGGGTGTTCTGTAAGGGTTGGATCATTGATGTCTGTACTTTTCCATATCAGGGTAGTTAAGGAAATGGATACTCTAGCTGATAATGAATTGCTTCAAAAAACTGTGTCCAATTTCAACAAAAATAGTTTTTTTTATGGGCAATATAAAGAAGTGTGAATTTAGGATGGAATGCATATATAGTTACTGGTGGCAAAATAAAAATGGCACTATATCTGGGATTCCAAGTTACCCAATGTCACAAGGCCCATATGACCATTATGATACCATATTTCCACCAAATTGGTGACATATTGTATAGAAGCCCCCTAAGTAATGCACCAGAGTAAGGCCATGTTGTTAAAGAACCCCCAAAGTGGTTCCAGGATGGACGCCTAGTTCGGAGCTCCGCACCGTCGCTCGCTGCCGAGGCCCAGAAGGGGCATACCAGCCACAGTGGAGCTCCAACGAGCGGTCCCCCCTCTTGTCCTCGCCCCCCCCGGAGCAGGGGGACACCTGTCAAGCGCCCAGGAACATCACTCGAGCAGCGGGAAGCCCCGCTGAACGGAGCGGGTGGAGCAAGATGGCCGCGGCGGAGGCCGATCGGATCCATCGAGGAGGTACGCGGAGGTAGTGAAGCCTGGAGCACTTCAGGGCAACCCTGCCCTCCTTGTAGGGGAGAAGGTCAGTTCAGCTGAACCGTGAGAACATCTCTATGACAGCCCCACAGCCCGGTAAATCTCCCTGCGGGTGTACCAAGATGGCCACTGAGGCCTAAATGAACTGCACAGCATTGCGACCTCCAGTCTCACACTAACTTCTCCAAGCACAGATGCAGGAAGGATCTCCAAGTTA
>BLSH010209547.1:353296-373095 GCA_018402905.1 Glandirana rugosa | reverse complement strand
TTCACCGTCACCACTCAGATGTCGTTCTCGAGACGTCCAGATGTCGTACTTTTAAGTCGGTGTCACTGGGGACACCACCCTACTGATAACGTGTTGTATTGACTTGGTCTTGAACGTCGTCTGATCGTCTTACAAACGTTTCGTTCAACTAAACCTCAGTATGTTTCGTCTGAACGACATTAACACGTAATTTGAACACTTCGGACCGTTCAAATCGTTATCGAATCGTTCAGCAAAAGTTTGATAAAGAATGATAGACCCATCAATACGGGTCCCGGGCTGGGGGGATTTGGAGAGGGGGAATTGGGTGAGAACTATGTGTGCCGCAGGTCACTTCCTCCCTCAGGTGTCCCTCATTCTGAAATTCCAAAGTTGGAAGAAATGCAGGTGGGGGGCACCAAAATGCACCTTTGCCTGTGTAGACAAAAATCCTTACACCGGCCCTGGGCATAACTACCCAGATAGTAAGAAATAGTTTGAAAACGACTTGCTAAGCTATTGCTAAACTTGCCAGGCTTCACAAGTTTAATGCACAATTACAGCAAGTCTGCTTTGTATGACTCCAAATCAACTTGCTTTGCAAACATTCTGCTAGTCTGCTGCAAGTTCTGGTTCAGTTATGTTGTGCAATAGTCATCCCACCACAGGGGTCACTGTGGCTGAATTTTCATGCTGTAGACCTGCAGAGCTCTTGCTGTAGACTCACCACTGCCACTTTGCTCTTGCTAGAGACTTGCCACGCACATTTGCTACAAATTGGACAAGTGTCAACTAGAATTTGTGCTTCAAGTGCTCTGCAAGTGTGCAACTAGGCAGTAAAAATGTGCAAAAAGTTAACAGACTTACAATTCAATAAGTTATCCTTGCTATCTGGGTAGAACTAACAGAGCTTCATGGTAAACATTTTATGAGGCTTCTTCACCAGATAGAAAAAAAGACAATTGAACAACACCCCTAGGGAGCACTGACTGGAATGCAAAGTCACCAATGAATTTCAAGCGAACTGGCCTGAGAAGCCCTGATGGCCATTCAACTACTGGGTATGGGCTGGAGGGCAGGTCAGAGCAAGCAGCTTACCTGTCCTGTTCCCCGGTGGGCACCTTCTGCCTTGGACCTATAACAGCTATGTATGTTGCTATGGTGGTAGCTAAGCCGCTGTCTACAGCATTGTATTCGAATGTGCAACTGACCATCTCAAGCCTTAGCCATTTTGAACAGACTGGGTGGAAATGTAAATTAATTTGCAGTACTACGCTGCTGATAGTAGAAATGTATGCTGTAAATATTTTTTCAAACAATAGATTTTTGTTGTTTAAAAAGAAGGAGACATCAATGTCATTCTAGACTTGAGTAAGAAGTAGCCCTGATCTATAACTCATGCTAACCTATAATTGTGGGGCAGCACAGTTGCTAAAGACAGTTTGAACCCTGGCCAGTTCAGCAGGAACCATCTTTGAACGATGTTTGGTCAGGCTGATTGTACCCAAATTGATCCATCGATTGACTTGGGTACAACCAGAATGTCAGAATTTTACACGTGATTATAGCCTGTGGCTATAGCCACTAGCAATATTCACTGTGCCCCACACCCTGCACCCCTGCCCAGAGTACAGAATAGCTCCACGGGAGGTATTCCTATATCAACACTGACTGCGTTAAAGGGGGGGGGGAATCAAGAGATTTTCTTACCTGCAACCTGTGGTTGACAAAAAGTAAATCGCATAATCTATGGTTGGCTTTAGTGGTTATTATGCCTGCCTTGCAGCAGTAGCGTTTGCAGTTCAAATGCCAATGAGGACACCATTTGCATGGGTGTCCTAACCCACTCCAAATACACGCTGGTAGGTTAATTGGCTGTAGCATATATGTGCAAATGTGGTATGTATGTGAGATAGGGGTCTTACATTGTAAGCCCCTATGAGGGCAGGGACTGATGTATAGCCTGTTGGGCAACATCAGCCGGTTCAATAAAAACAGGCCGACATTTGGCCCGTGTGTATGGCAGCCGGTCCGACAGAAGCTGGCCATTTGGCTGACTTCTGTCGGATGAGCATGCTGGAAAACCAGCAGCCAACCAGCTCCTGATCAGTGCTGTCAGCCAATGGCTGCAAGCGCTGACCGGAGTGTTCTGGAGGGGGGCTCCCCCTGTCAGAACACAACAGCTCAGCGGGGAAGATCACTGTACTAACATCGGATTGTTAGTACAGTGGCTCCAACCAGAGCTGTATGGTTGTTTTCGTTCAACAGAAAAAAGACTCATGGTGTGTACTAGGTTTTAGGCTGAATTCACACTTGAGCATTAAATTTTTGTGCGTTCTGTTAGGCCTCATGTACACTGCTGCTGGTAAAAGGACGTTTAGGAGCAGTTGGCCTTTTTTTTTTTCAGCTGCCCCTGAACTCTTCTCTATCTTATCAGGACATGTACACAGGATCGTTTACAGCCGTTTCTAGGCAGTTGAGTTTAGAAGCATTTTTTGGAAAGCAAAAAAATGCGTTCAGAGGCATTTGAAACACCAAATGTCTGTAACAGCTTGTAAACGCACCTACACATGGTAACTCACGTTTAACAGCGTTTTGTTTATAGGCGTTACTCATTAAAAAAAAAAAACGCTTCTAGACGTAAATGTGGCAAAACGTTGCATGTAGAACGCGGCTAAGCGCCGTTTTTATGCATCGGTTTCTAGCTGTCAAAAAATTGTTCAGGAGAGGTTGAAAAAGCATCCCGTGCCTTACAGAGTTTGACCTTCAGGTATTTTTGTAACAGCCAGCTTGTTGATGTGTGGACATATCAACTTAGGAACGCCCATAAACGTCAATCAGATTGTGCATCAGGGTTGCCAACCACTAGTAAATTTACTTACAGTTTGTAAAAATCTGTGATTTTTACAACTGTCTGTAAATATCAGGGGCTGATAATTTGTCATGCTGTGCTGACATTCTAGGTGTAAACCAGGCAAATTACTTGATATCGATATTGTCTGTGCTTCTAAGTTGTCTTAGTTTTTAATAGGAGTTCTCCGCCAGTAAATTTTTTATGTTTTGCCAGTAAAAAAAACGCTGTGGGAGGTTGGCAACACTGATGCGCATATTGCGCATTTTTACATGCACAGATGCAAATCTATGGGACTCAAAACACCCCAAAATGCTGCAATCTGGCTGATTTGAGCTACAAAAGAATCTTCAGAACATTTTTGCTCTACAAGTATTTGAGCGTTCAGGTGTGAACAAGCACCATCGAGAATAATACATTTTTTTTATGTTGGAGCGTTTTGTAGCTTTGAATTACAAAATTCTCAGGTGTGAATGCAGCCTCAGCCCCGGTTAACATTAGTGCGCTCTGCAATATCGCATATGATTGGCACCGCACTGCAGTGCAAATCACATGCGATATCCATGCGATGTGATTTCAGCCATACAGATAGTATGGCTGAAATTGCAGCGCATTATGACCAAACTTGCATAGGGCCCTTTTTTTGGTCCGCACCAGAATCGGATCGCATGGGTAATCAATACACAAGCAATCCGCGCTCAGGATACAAATGCATAAACCAAACCACAAATAAAAAAGAATAAAAAAAGAACAAGTAGTAAGTTCTTATGAGACAAGGGGGCTGCTGCTGCCTACAGGAGAAAAAGAACCTGAGTGAAATATAGAGAAACAGATATAGCAGCGCCAACCCCTCTAATACATCAGTATAAAACAATATGTGAATAACTGCTCAGTCATAAATGTGATACCAACATGTGATAGAATAAATCTGAAAAGTAGAAAATCAACAAATATATCAAAAGAATCTCAAAAAAGTGACGAGTAGGTGATAACTCAATTATGAAGAAATAGTTCTAATAGAAGTCCAAAAAAGTGCAAAACTGCAATAAAGTGTCTTGAAATGACCGGGTACTCAATCCCAATAAAGAGACTGAAGTGCTTATAAATAATAAAATGCTCCACATTACCCATAACAGTCAACAGTGCTCAGTGACAAACCCCTCATGTGGCCCCACTCACCAGATACAATGGACCCCCAGCTTTTCAGTCTAGGGGTCAGACAGGCCAAGTACTGGTGGTGGCAAGTTCTTGTATCCTCTGGACTTACGGAGGTACGTGTCAGTAAACAAAGAAACCAAGCATTCCCTCTCCGATGCAAGAAGGGACGAGACAAAAAGCATCAATCTCAATGGCGTCCACACAGCGTGTGTTCCACCGCGGGCGGAAGTGATGTCGATGGTTGCGATAGACCGGAAATGGCGTCAACGCGTTTCGCTACTCCCATACAGTGCCATCACGGACCTCTCTAAGGTCCGTGATGACGCTCCATGGGAGGATCGCATGGGTGCTCACACCCAATGTGATCCGATTCATGTCCGAACTGTCAGATCGCACTGCGATATGCGAGCTGAAAACGGGGCATCGCTAACAATGTATTGACACCTCCCTTCAGTTCGCAGAGGGCAGTGTGAACTGCCGTGCGAGTCGGGAACCAGCAGTGGATTCGCAGGGTTCCCACATCGCACTATTGGGAACCAGGGCTAAATGTACAGTGTAAAGTGTTGTGTAAATTGTTAGCGCTATAGAATTACCTATTATAAATAATCTGGGTACAGTTGTCATTTTACCATAAAAATATGCCCATTGGTATTAATACAGATTCATGTCTTGTTTCCTTTACTGGAAATACGTTGGTTAAAAAAATGTGACATGTGCAATCCGGTCTTGTGTTGTGCTATTAATGGGTCTCATCAATGTACAATGCCTTCTGTGCTTCCTCTGCGTCTTCATCCATCTCTGTCTCCTGTGATTTGTCCTATGGCCTATTCACAACACTCTCGCTTTCATCCTCTATTACATCTCTGCCTGTTGCTCCGTGTCTTTTTTCACAAAGCATCATTTCCCTTCTATCCTCTAGATCCCCTCCTAACCCTTTAGCTGCACACTGCTAAATGGAATCACTAGAAGATAATGTTATAAGGGAATTTAAGTTGCCTTATCCCATCAGTGAGACCGCTGAGTGCGGCAAACTTCTTTTGGGGGTTTGCTGGTCGGTCTAATCGCACAGACACAGCTCCAGTTGCTAAGGAATGAGAATGACACTTTTTGGAATGGGACTTGGTAATCGTATTACAGCCAGTCATTTCAGCTACTAATTGGACAATCATCTGACAAGCACCTTATTATTTAACAAGAGGAGAAAAATGCAGTAAACAAGCAGATACAATTAAACAAGCTTTTATGATCTGAGATGCAGCTTCCGCTTTCAATGAAAAGCATTTGCAGAGGGAGAAAATGATTCGAGTGTTTATTGCTGTGAGTGATATTATTGGTATGGCAATCCATGGCGGCTCGGCTTTTTTTTTTGCAATAGGATCATATCAACATGTCATTTACCCTTCAAGGTTACCGTAAAACATATATTATACCGAATTAAAAAAAAAAAAAACATTAATTAAATCAAAGGTGACAAAAACCCCCGGCGCTAAGTAGGGTTGTCAAGCAAACGCTATGTATAGTTGAGAACCCCCCTCCTTTCCCTGTAGCGCGATTAATGGACTGTGGGGAATTATTTTTTAAAGCTCCAGAAGGTGCCATCAGGCTATGAAATGAGACATGGTACAACATTTAGATAATAACAGCAAAAGACTGTTAACTATTCATGGAAGAAGTGATTGAATGTAGTACTCCTGCCATACAACAGTCTGCGTGTTTGAAAGCTTCGCTTGATATAGAATGAAATATTTTGTCTTAAGCGAATAAAACAAACATTTCGGTTTTGTGCTTCATGCAGATTCCATTGTGAATGGCTTTGTTGCTTGACATTGTATTTTTTTTTTTTCCCCCCCCACTGATCCCTTAGGTGTGATATTTTCTGGTGAATGACTTTTTAATGGGGACATATGTGGTCCACGAGTCGCATAAAGCGAAGTCTTCAGCTGCCAGTAGCAACAAAAGACGACCAGCTGGCCGTTAAATAGGGCCATACCATCGCCATGGCAACGGCGACGGCAGCCTCTCTTGTCATCCGCTGTTAATTAGCAGGGTGCCTTTGTAAAGAAAATAGGGGTAGTTTCCTAGCGCTGACAATGATTGGATGACGTCCTCTCTTCATGTGACTGGCCTTAGAAAAGGAAGACTGGCAGAATAAAGGCACAGAGCAGGCAGTAAGTGCTGACAATTCACTTCAGTTTTTCTGTCTGTAGGGATGCTCTCAGGAGATCAGCAGAATGGGGTCTTGATGGCAGATAACAACCGCCTGGACGACCTTTTCTACTCCTCTACTGATTTAAAGTCTTACCGACTCAGTTTGATGCCTGCTTCCCCACAATCTTCAGTGTTTCTTTCCCAGTGTATGCGTACTCACGTTCTCACCATATACTGTCACAGTGACATGCATGTGCCTTTACCTTCTCTTTTATATGCTAAATTCTACAAGCCGAACTTACAATAAATAGAAATATAGATGCTAAGGAACAGCAACTGTCATTTCCCCTACATATTTATGTTGTCCCCTCTGCTCCTCTTTTCTCGGCTCATGCATAGATCCAGATTATTCCGGAGTATTTGTAAGCCCTTTGTATGTTTTTCAGGGTGACAGGTACAGAAAGGTACAGAGCGGATTTTTGTGATAACATTTATTAAAGTTGAACTCCAAGGGAACAGCCGAATGCACAGCTGAACTATAACGCGTACATACATTTGAAGTCCTTTACTTGCCAAAGGATTTTTAATTCTATTTAGCTAGTCTTATGATCCAGCAAAGGCTGTTTTTTTTCCCATAATGACACTTGTAGGCCAGTGTCTAGGGCAGCAGGGTTAGAGGGAGCACCACCAAGACTTTAAAATGTACAAATCTGAATAAAGCTGATCATAGGTCAAAATTTGGCTGGATCAGCAGAGACTGGCCAAATCTAGATCACTATGTGGTTATCCAAAGGATTTTTAATTATATTTAGCTAGCCTTATAATCCAGAAAAGGCTGCTTTTCCCATAATGACACTTGCAGGCCAGTGTCTAGGGCAGCAGGGTTAGAGGGAGCACCACCAAACCTTTAAAATGTACAAATCTGAATAAAGCCGATCATATATGGAAATTTGGCTGGTTCAGCAGAGACTGGCCAAATCTAGATCAGTGTGTGGTCATCCAAAGGATTTTTAATTCTATTTAGCTAGTCTTATGATCCAGGAAAGGCTGTTTTTCCCATAATGACACTTGTAGGCCAGTGTCTAGGGCAGAAGGGTTAGAGGGAGCACCAACAAGCCTTTAAAATGTACAAATCTGAATAAAGCTGACCATAGATCAAAAATCAACTGGTTCAGCAGAGACTGGTCAAATTTAGATCAGTGTGTGGTCATCCAAAGGATTTTAATTCTATTTAGCTAGTCTTATGATCCAGCAAAGCTGTGTTTCCCATAATGACACTTGTAGGCCAGTGTCTAGGGTAGCAGGGTTAGAGGGAGCACCAATAAGCCTTTAAAATGTACAAAGCTGAATAAAGCTGATCATAGATCGAAATTTGCCTGGTTCAGTAGAGACTGGCCAAATTTAGATCAGTGTGTGGTCATCCAAAGGATTTTTAATTCTATTTAGCTAGTCTTATGATCCAGCAAAGGCTGTTTTTCCCATAATGACACTTGTAGGCCAGTGTATAGGGTAGCAGGGCTAGAGGGAGCACCACCCAGCCTTTAAAATATACAAAGCTGAATAAAGCTGATCGTAGATCGAAATTTGGCTGGTTCAGCAGAGACTGGCCAAATTTATATCAGTGTGTGGCCATCCAAAGGATTTTTAATTCTATAAAGCTAGTCTTATGACCCAGCAAAGCTGTGTTTCCCATAATGACACTAGTAGGCCAGTATCTAGGGCAGCAGGGTTAGAGGGAGCACCACCAAGCCTTTAAAATGTACAAATCTAAAAAAAGATGATCATAGATTGAAATTAAGCTGGTTCAGTAGAGATTTGCCAAACTTAGATCAGTGTGTGATCATCCCTGGTCAACAGAAGTTGATCATTAGAGCAAATTCTGTTGAACAGGCATGTTGGAAAATGTTTGCCAATCAGTGGCTGCAGCTGATCAGTGGGTCGCTGCCAGAATACAATGTCATGACAGTGGGATTCCTCTATCCATGTCATTTGTGTGGATGGAGGAGTATGTTTTTTTTTTTTTTGCTTAGCCTACTGGCTAAACGAAGAAAAAGCTGCTTGTTTATGGTCAGCAGGGTTTCCAACTTTCAGTAAATTTACGAACAGTTTGTAAAATACGTAATTTTTGCTTCTGTCCATGAATGTCCATTGCGGACTGCATGTCCGTAATGGACATTCATGGACAGATGCAAAAATTATGTATTTTACAAACTGTTTGTAAATTTATTGAAAGTTGACAACCCTGATGGCCAGCATAACTCTATATATTTGTTCCTTCTTCTGGCCATCTTGGTGGCCAAAAATCTGCAAGAGAACTGTAGGGTTAAGTGGTGTAGGATATGTTGAGAGGAGTTAGCAGTTTATATTTCAGGAACCAGGAGCCCATCTCTTTTTTCTCATGTTTGGTGGTCTGTAAAGTTCACAAGAACTTCTGCCTATAGAACAGATCACAGGCTGCCTCCCAGGGCCCTGTCACCCAGTGTTACCATTTTGAGGAGGCTGCTTCAGGTGGCACTCTTGGAGGAACGATGGGAGGGGGTGGCAGCACCACATCAGACACTCCGCTCTCAGTGCAGCTCAGTATGGCCGGCCATAGACGGATCAAGATTCTTCCGGTTCAGCAGGAACCAGCCGAATTTCAATCTTTCTATGGGCAGGCTGACTGGATCGACTTCAGTACAACCAGCATGTCTGTTTTTTTTTTTGTGTGGTCATTTCTGGCAGCTACAGGTGCATTTTTAACAGGCTCAGCACCACTAGCTGACTGCCTAAGTGTAGGCACATATACGCACAGGCAGTGCTATCACCCAAAGTGACCCTCTTTACTCAGCAGGAACCAGCCGAATTTCAATCTCTCCATGGCAGGCTGACTGCATCGATTTCTGTACAACCAGCATGTCTGTTTTTTTTCATGTGATCACTGCCTGCAGCTACAGCTGCATTTTTAACAGGCTCAGTGCCACTAGCTGACTGCCTGAGTGTAGGCTTTTGGTTGGGTCTGACTGGCCATCGGGAGTACAAAATGTCCTAGCATCAGTGGCAGTAAACAATCCCCCATCATCAGTGTCAGGGGGAGGAATTGTGCCCCATTGTTGATGTCTTTGGTAGGATTTGTGCTCCATCATTGATGTCATTGGGAGGAAATGCACCACATCATTGGTGTCATTGGGAGAAATTGTGCTCCATCATTGGTGTCATTGGGAGGAATTGTGCCCTATCATATGTGTCATTGAGCCCCATTGTTGGTATCATTGGGAGGAACTGTGCCCCACTATTGAGGTCATTGGTAGGAATTTCACCCCATCATTGGTATCATTTGGAGGAACTTGGAGGACCATTGGTGTCAACAAATAAAATAATGCCCCAAGGGCCATATAAAAGCAAGCAACGGGCTGCATCTGGCCCCCGGGCTGCAGTTTGGAGACCACTGCTCTAGGGGGAAGGGGATCAGATAGTAAAAATGGCAGCATCCACTCTTGCCACAGTTTTGCTGCCTCCAATTGCACGTGCTAAAATTATTACAAGAAATAACAAATGACACAAAGAGTGGCTACACAAAGGCATCATCATTCAGGTGTGCTTAGGGCAGCATGATGTCTAAATACAGGCACACCAGACAATGTATCCAACTCCCACATCTCAATGTAGATCTCACTGTAATTAGGAAATATATAGTGGTTGATTTACTAAGACTCAAAATCTCATGCAGCTGTGATGGTAGCCAATAAGTTTCTATCTTTAGCTTGTTCAATTAAGCTTTGAAAAAAAAAAAGGCTGGGTTCACACCTATGCGAATTGGATGTGGCTTACACCGCATCCAATTCACAGGACACTTGAAAACATGTTGTTTTAAAAGTGTACAGTTCACATCTCTGTGGAGCATTCACACTCTGTATTGCACAGAAAAAATGTGTGAATTCCAGCCCCATTTTGTTCAATGGGAACGCATCTAATTCGTAGATGTGTTCCACATGGAATGGGGATATTTCTCCCTCCTCGCTGCACCTTCTCACAGGCAAATGAGCTGGAATTCGCACCGCTATGGTGTGAATCCAGCCGGTAGCTGATTGGTTTCTGTACCAGATTTTAGTAAATCCACCCTATAGTCTAGTCCAGGGCACACTCCACCCTGAAGAATGCACAATAAATAAGCAGCCGTACACTGAAGTCAGTCTGTCTCTGCACCCTCTCTCCTGTAAGCATGTTCCCTGTAAGCAAAGGGTCCCTGATTGTCTTGAATGAGGATCCTTTCTCTGAAGGTCTGATTGCTGCTAAAGATAGGATTTCAAGTTGCTGACATTAAGACATTTTCATGGTAGTTGTATTGAAAACAATATGAATTGTAATATAAATGCATAACTGAATACCATTTTTTGGGGTTTAAATTGTGTTTTTTGTCAATCTACCTGGAATATTTGATTAGCTATTTGCACAGTTTTTTTTTAAATGGTTCATGTTAAGATTCTTTATTGATCAGTTTTAAAAACAATCCACAGTAGAAAATTAGGTGTGAATGATCTAATCATTAACTGAATTTATTAGGAGAAAAACAATTGGTGTCCTTGTTTTGTGCAGTGGCATTGGCACATGTGCACAATTGGCACACGTATAGGAAAGTCAGATGTCTAGTCCCGTAGAAGCATAAAGCATGTTGTGAATAAACATCTGGGGGGTTTGGAACTTGCAGGACACAAGGGAGAGAGGGTGCAGAAAGATGATATACATGCAGTAACCTGCTGGATGTCGGAAACGAAGATTAGAGTGCTAAAGCCAGAACAGGTGTGCTTTAAAACATGAAAGAATTAGTGGATGGTCTATTTGGGTGGTCTAGTGTATAGTGTGGTGCAGCATGGCCAAAGACTTGAAGTCAGGAACAGGAGGTAATTTAGGACAATAACTTAGAACAGAATTGGAAAAGTTAGGTGTCTAACAATACACAGTATATGGGAATAACATATAACATGGACAATATAGCCAGATGTTCTTTTTGTAAAGAGGTTAGGTACTAGATTTATATTTACCACACTCACCATGATATAACATAATGTACATTCAGTAGTTAAAAGAACCCTTGTTATTACTGTAAAGGACAACTTTTGGCCTCATTCAACAGCTGAAACACATTTTGGCAGAGACTCCACAAGGGCTAGCAAATGTCCAAGGTTGATGGCTTGGTACTTCTTTCAGTTGCTGCATCAAGTTGACACTCCACATTTTCAACCTAGTGTTAAGCTGGAAAATCGGAAGGAAAACTTCAGGCACGGTCCTTTGATTTTCGCATATTGTGTACCTAACTTTAAGGCCTCATACACACGGGCGTATCTAAAAAAATAAACAAAACGTCGGGTCCGACGTCAAGGAAAAAAAGTCGACGTTTTTCGGCGTTATGCATTGCCGTTTTTGAGCGTTAGTGAGCGTCGGCGTCAATAGGCGTTTTTTTAAAAAAATCATCCCTCGGCTATTTTTCAACCTAAAAACGTTGGCGTCAAAAAACGCCGGAAAACGCCGGTACAATATTAGGTGGCGTTTGGTGGCGTTAGTTGGCGTTTGTTGGCATATTGTGGCGTCGGCGTCAAAAAACGTCAAAACGTTACAGCCTCAGAACGCGATGGCCATGGGTTCTACTTTCTGCTCACTAACGCCGACGCCACCTACAGCTCAGAAACGCCGACGTTTTTATGGGGCCATTGACTAACATTGAGAGCTGCAAAAAACGCCAGAAAACGCCAGCGTCAAAAAACGTCCGTGTGTATGAGGCCTAAACATGCAATTCAGACTTTCCAACTAAAATTTTCAAAGGGACAAACTCCAAATTTTTTCTCGTACGCCAACAGAACAAATGTTTTTCGTTTAATGAGTACTGTTTTAATCTGGTTTTCGTACAAGAAAAATCAGATATGAAAGACTGCGCATGATCAGAAACAATAAGGTCCCTTTCTCTCGGGCGGCTGTTCTGCCGTTGCTAAATGCAAGCCCGATACCAGACTCCAAATCACAACGATTACTTGCATTTGTACATTCCGATTAGCCACGGTTACATGCAGCTACATTTAGCTGCAGTGGAAACATTCTTAACATTCTTGACATTTCTGCAGTGCTTCCTATTGATTTTCTATGCTTGTTGCTGTTGCTATCCGTAGATGATACAGTGCACTGCTTTTACCTGCAGATAGCTGCAGATATGTGCAGATAGCTGCATAACATCGTTCCTGGACGCATTCAAATCCATTTTTTCTAATCATTCTAAATCGTCTGTAACGAAACCATTGCTAAATGCAGAGTGTGAAAGGGGCCATAGGAAAGCATTGTCACAGTATAGCTGCGCTAGATAACTTCATCTATCCGCAGTTAAAAGCTGGATTATATGTGAAAGGGGCCTTAACAAAAAAAAAAAAGCCTTTGTCATAGGAGAATTTTCATACATTATTTTTTCCATCCTCGTTTTCAACTTGCTGTGAAACACTTTGGCAGATTTTCTTATAGAGTGTATCCAGCTTTAGTGTGCGGCAGTTGAATCCAAGATTCACTGGACCAGGCATTTTTTTTTTCAAATATTACAGACATTTTATTTATTATTTTTTTATTTCAGGTACTTATATAGCGCCATCAATTTACACAGCGCTTTACATACATTGTACATTCACTTCAGTCCCTACCCTCAATGAGCTTACAATCTAAGGTCCCTAACTCACATTCATATATACACATACTAGGGCCAATTTAGACAGGATCCAATTAACCTACCAGAATGTCTTTGGAGTGTGGGAGGAAACCGGAGTACCTGGAGGAAACCCACACAGGCGCAGGTAGTGTCCGAATTCGAACCAGTGACCATTTTGCTGCTAGGTCAAAGTGCTAACCACTAGACCACTGTGCTGCCATTTTGGCTGTTGGCTGCATGGGACAGATTTTTAGGTGTAAAACTTTTTATTGAGTTCTTGGTATACTTCTTGGACCTTGAAGAAGAGGATATACACCAAAGGCTTGTCCTGAAAATTCAGATGATAGTGCTCATAAACAAAGTATCATGGACAGTACTCAATTGTTTTTTTTTTTTGTAAGTGCTCTAATGTGGCTTTTATTACTTCAAGCATGGTATACAATAAAAATCAAGATGTACAGTGAAAGTAGAAACTAGGCTTCTATGTTAGACTTGCATAATACAATCACGTAATTTCAGAAACAGAACCTCTGCATAGAATTTGGTGTAGAGAATAAATAAAACCTTACAAGAAAGGCAGTATGTTCAAAAACTGTGCAATAAAATGTTCCATCGTAAGTACATCTAAGTTATCAGTATATAGCCGCCTGGGGCAGATTTTCTAGAACTGGGGAAAAAAAATAGCATGAAGGTATTGTCCATAGTTATCAATTAGAATTCCGGTTTAATTTAAAAAAATAAAAAGTAAAATCTGATTAGTTGTTAGCGGCAACAGGTCCAATTGTGTGCTCATGTTCTCCTCTCTAGTAAAATAATTTAGCCCTGCTTTTTGCACTGAGATTTGTGTGTGTTGCTTATATTGCTAGTAGTCCTGCCTCCTTGGACAATTCAGCTGCAGACTATCTACCCTGGATGTTCTTTGCTTGTTAGACTTGATATTGTAGCACTGTTTTCCCCCAGTTGGGGTTTTTTTTTTTGTTTGTGACCCTGCTGTAATATTCTGTATTGTTTATTGTAACCACAGTTGTATTGATTTTTTTTTTTCATTTGTATTTCTATTGTACTTTTCTTCCAGGTGACTCAAAGCGCTTAGGAGGTGAAGGAACCATCTTGAGTGCACACAGTTGAAACCATTAAACTACCAGAATCTGTTAGAGTGTGGGAAGAAACCCAAAGCAGCACAAGGAGGACAGGAAAATCCCATGCACATAATGTCCTGGTCGGGGTTAAGAGTTTAGAGACATGAAAAAACTCCAAACGCCCCTAGGAGCATCTGCAAAAACATCCAGTGTGCATGAGGCTCTATACCAAGTACCTTAGTGTTGCAAGGCAGAAGTGCTAACTATTAAGTTAAGTAGACCCCTTCTATCCTTATCCAATCTGACCACACTAAAGTAATTGGTGGAGTAAATTTTTGTAAGATTTACATAAAAATGTAGCTTCCTTGGAACTACGTATATACGGTATACGTGTATATGTTGTTTTCACCCGGGTAACTTCTGATTATTCATTTCTTTTTCAGTTTTAATGAAGGTTTACTTTAGTTGGACAATACAAAATGCAGGTAATGCTCTTTTGCATTAGGAAACTAATTTCTTTAAAAAGCTGAAGCTGCCCAACAGAAACTTGTGAAAATCAAAGGCCGTGGGAGGCCTGAGACAGCAATATCATCTTAGTAGTCACTTTTCAATCATTAAACATTCAAGTGTGTGGTTTCACCCTTGACTGCTTGCAATACAACTGATCAAGTTAAAGATTAAAATACGCCGTGGTCCTATTAGCCTAATGAGGCATATTAACCTGGCATTAATACTTTATGAGGAGTACAATTCTGAAATACCATGTATCTGTATTTTATAGAGTTGAGATATTAATTTTATTTGTCTACAGCTACAGCTCATATAGTTTATTTCCAGGGAAATATCAATTAGGGACAGTCAGTGATATACTTACTTTAAAGGATTAAAATACAGTATCTCACAAAAGTGAGTACACCCTTCATATTTTTGTAAATATTTTATTATATATTTTTTCATGTGACAACACTGAAGAAATGACACTTTGCTACAATGTAAAGTAGTGAGTGTACAGCTTGTATAGCAGTGTAAATTTGCTGTCCCCTCAAAATAACTCAACACACAGCCATTAATGTCTAAACCACTGGCTACAAAAGTGAGTACACCCCTAAGTGAAAATGCCCAAATTGGGCCCAAAGTGTCAATATTTTGTGTGGCCACCATTATTTTCCAGCACTGCCTTAACCCTCTTGGGCACGGAGTTCACCAGAGCTTCACAGGTTGCCTCTGGAGTCCTCTTCCACTCCACCATGATGACATCACGGAGCTGGTGGATGTTAGAGACCTTGCGCTCCTCCACCTTCCATTTGAGGATGCCCCACAAATGCTCAATAGGGTTTAGGTCCGGAGACATGCTTGGCCAGTCCATCACCTTTACCCTCAGCTTCTTTAGCAAGGCAGTGGTCATCTTGGAGATGTGTTTGGGGTCGTTATCATGTTGGAATACTGCCCTGTGGCCCAGTCTCCGAAGGGAGGGGATAATGCTCTGCTTCAGTATGTCACAGTACACGCTGGCATTCATGGTTCCCTCAATGAACTGTAGCTCCCCAGTGCCAGCAGCACTCATGCAGCCCCAGACCATGACACTCCCACCACCATGCTTGACTGTAGGCAAGACACACTAGTCTTTGTATTCCTCATGTGGTTGCCGCCACACATGCTTGACACCATTTGAACCAAATAAGTTTATCTTGGTCTCATCAGACCACAGGACATGGTTCCAGTAATCCATGTCCTTAGTCTGCTTGCCTTCAGCAAACTGTGCGCTTTCTTACACATCATCTTTAGAAGAGGCTTCCTTCTGGGACGACAGCCATGCAGACCAATTTGATGCAGTGAGCGGCGAATGGTCTGAGTACTGACAGGCTGACCCCCCCACCCCTTCAACCTCTGCAGCAAGGCTGGCAGCACTCATACGTCTATTTCCCAAAGACAACATCTGGATATGATGCTGAGCATGTGCACTCAACCTCTTTGGTTGACCATGGCGAGGCCTGTTCTGAGTGGAGCCTGTCCTGTTAAATTGCTGTATGGTCTTGGCCACCGTGCTGCTGCTCAGTTTTAGAGTCTTGGCAATCTGCTTATAGTCTAGGCCATCTTTACGTGGAGCAATAATTCTTTTTTTCAGATCCTCAGAGAGTTCTTTGCCATGAGGTGCCATGTTGAACTTCCAGTGACCAATATGAGAGAGTGAGAGCAATAACACCAAATTTAACACACCTGCTCCAAATTTACACCTGAGACCCTGTAACACTAACAAGTCACATAGCACCGGGGGGGGGGGGGGGGGGGTAGGCTAATTGGGCCCAATTTGAACATTTTCGCTTAGGGGTGTACTCACTCTTGTTGCCAGCGGTTTAGACATTAATGGCTGTGTGTTGAGTTATTTTGAGCGGACAGCAAATTTACACTGTTATACAAGCTGTACACTCACTGCTTTACATTGTAGCAAAGTGTAATTTCTGCAGTGTTGTCACATGAAAAGATATAGTAAAATATTTACAAAAATGTGAGGTCTGTACTCACTTTTGTGAGATACTGTACAAGCATGGGAAGCAATGATGATTTTTTTTCTCCATATGTTAGCAATCTGAACTATTTAGGCCTCATTCACATGGACATATTATACAGTAACCGTCAGTGGCAGCCCTCCATCCATGCATCCGGCCCCCTAATCTACATGCGGGTTGCTGGACGCATGGATTCCAATATAGGTTTTTTTTTTGAAGCACATGATTGGAGCCAAAGGCTCTAATAGGCTTCAAAAAAGGGTGGGCTCAGTTGTTTCACACTGATTCTCCTCCTGGCCAATCAGGAAGCGTTTCCCGTTTGCCAATTGGCCGAAAGGAGAAGCGTTCCAATTGGCCTAGGAGGAAATGTATGGCGAAAGCTGTGATGCCTGTGGAGGAGAGCAGGGGAAGGGGAAGCCGCCACCTGTCACCTGTGATGCTGAGGAGGTGAGCAGGGGAAAAGGAAGCTGCCTCCCGTTGCCCGGGTAAAGTGCTGCCCGCTGTAGATGAGGTATGTGCCGGTGCTCCTGAGGACCCGACCGACCGGACCGGGGGAGGGGGGTGGCTGTGGGTGCACTAGTAACCGTTATACCCAATTTGACATCAGTGTGGGTGCATGTCCCTAAATGCACACAGTGTGAGTTTGGGAATATGGAGACATGTCCCCGTATGCAGCAGAACTGTCCCAACAGATATCCCTGGACCTGCCTGCACAGGGATGCACAAAATACCTGTGCATCTGCATGTGGGTTAACGTGGCCCTGCATGGTATAATACGCCCCATGTGAATGAGACCTTACATTTGTTATTTTTTGAAAACTGTGCACTTGGGCATGGTGATAAACTACTAGTACCAAATTTTATAAAAGTGCTGTCTGCATGGCGTGCATATGATCTCTGTGTTTTGTGTGTTATTTTATTTTAATTTTATCCACCATATACAGCTGAGCTTCTGCAGAGGAACTAAAACCATCTGCAATAATTTGTAAACCCTCTTCCCTCCCCAAAGGATATATATATATACCTCCTGTGGCTGCATGATCTACAGTTAACCTTCCATTATGGTACCACAGACCATTCACTTTCCTACAGCTGCTGTCTTCAACCAACAGGGACTTTTTTACAATAAAGAACTTGCAGGCCTATGACTTGAGCAGAACTAAAGCACAATGTTAAAATAATGTTTTTTCTTTGGCTATTTATTGAGAGTTGTGTATGAGGTCTGTACTCACTTTTGTGAGATACTGTATAAGCATGAGAAACAATGATAATTTTTTTTCCATATGTTAGCAATCTGAATTATTTAGGCCTCATTCACATGGACATATTATACGGTAACCGTCAGTGGCGGCCCTCCATCCATGCGTCCGGCCCCCTAATTTACATGTGGGTTGCTGGACGCATGGATTCCAATCTAGGTTTTTTTTTTTTTTGAAGCACATGATTGGAGCCAAAGGCTCTAATAGGCTTCAAAAAAGGGTGGGCTCAGTTGTTTCACACTGATTCTCCTCCTGGCCAATCAGGAAGCGTTTCCCGTTTCCCGATTGGCTGAAAGGAAAAGCGTTCAAATTGGCCTAGGAGGAAATGTACAGCGAAAGCTGTGATGCCTGTGGAGGAGAGCAGGGGAAGGGGGAGCCGCCAACTGTCACCTGTGATGCCAAGGAGGAGAGCAGGGGAAGAGGAAGCTGCCGCCTGTCAACCGGGTGAAGCGCTGCCTGCTGTAGATGGGGTATGTGCCGGTGCTCCTGAGGACCCGACCGACCGGACCGGGGGAGGAGGTGGCTGTGGGTGCACTAGTAACCGTTATACCCAATCTGACATCAGTGTGGGTGCGTGTCCCTAAATGCAGACAGTGTGAGTTTGGGAACATGAAGACATGCCCCCATATGCAGCAGCACTGTCCCAACAGACATCCCTGGACTTGCCTGCATAAAATACCTGTGCATCTGCATGTGGGTATACGTGGCCCTGCATGGTATAATACGCCCCATGTGAATGAGACCTTACATTTGTTATTTTTTGAAAATTATGCACTTGGGCATGGTGATCCAGTACTGGTACCAAATTTTATAAAAGTGCTGTTTGCATGGCGTGCATATGATCTCTGTGTTTTGTGTGTTATTTTATTTTAATTTTATCCACCATATACAGCTTAGCTTCTGCAGAGGAACTAAAACCATCTGCAATAATTTGTAAACCCTCTTCCCTCCCCAAAGGATAAATACCTCCTGTGGCTGCATGATCTGCAGTTAACCTTCCATTATGGCACCACAGACCCTTCACTTTCTGACAGCTGCTGTCTTCAACCAACAGGGAATTTTTTACAATAAAGAACTTGTAGGCCTATGATTTGAGCAGAACTAAAGCACAATGTTAAAATAATGTTTTTTCTTTGGCTATTTATTGAGAGTTGTGTATGAAATGTTAGCTCTGCGCAACAAGGAGACAGTACACTGTCACCCAATAGCTTATTTTCATTTACCTCATTTATGTTTTAGTTTTGGATAGTGTAGGGAAGAGTTGCAGAATGTCTGGAGCTTAACCACTTCAGCCCCGGAAGGATTTCCAGCTTTAGGACCGGAGCCCTTTTTGCGATTCGGCGCTGCGTCGCTTTAACTGACAATTGCGTGGTCGTGCGACGTTATACCCAAACGAAATTTGCGTCCTTTTTTTCCCACAAACAGAGCTTTCTTTTGGTGGTATTTGATCACCGCTGCGTCATTTCTGATCGCCGCTATAAACAAAAGAAGAGCGACAATTTTGCAAAAAAAAAACCAGATTTCTTACTTTTTCCTAAAATACAAATCCAAAAAAAAAATATAAAAAAAAATTTTTTTTCACCGTTTTTGGCCGATTTATATTCTTCCTCATATTTGCGATAAAAAAATTGCAATCGGCGTTTATTGATTGGTTTGCGCAAAAGTGGTCGTGTTTACGGATGATGAGAATTCATTTTTGGGGTTTTTATTTTTTTTTTTATTTTTTACTAACAATGGCGGCGATCTGCGATTTTTTGCGGTACTGCGATATTTCAGCGGACATGTCGGACCATTTTGACACTTTTTTGGGACCATTGGCATTTATACAGCGATCAGTGCTATAAAAATGCACTGATTACTGTGTAAATGCCATTGGCAGTGAAGGGGTTAACCTGCAGGGGGCGCTCTAAGGGTTAACTGTGTTCCCTGGGCGTGTTCTAACTGTATTGGTGCTGCCCTATCTGGGGAAGGGAAGTGGTCACAGCCTTCACGTACAGGAAGGCTGTGATCACAGCCCTTCCCCCTCACACAGAGCGGAGCCCACGCCGCCGAAACTAACGGCGGCCGATGGGCGCTACCGGGGGGGTCTCGCTCACTCGCCTCCAGGCACATACATTTGTGCCTGGAGGCGAGACACACTCCCCCTTCCCGACACTA
>BLSH010209547.1:315328-346015 GCA_018402905.1 Glandirana rugosa | reverse complement strand
ACCACGAAGTCACTTCGAACCGTCTACGGGACACACAAACAACTATAAAGTGTGGACGTTAAAGAGGATTTTTTTTTCGCTTCGATTTCGACTTAATTTCGAAAAACTTGCGGCGTCCACGAAGTTCGCTCGAAGTTCACTCGAAACAGTATCTCAAGATACCTCCGAAACTTCTACGAAACTTCGTGGTGATTTCGCTGTACCCCATAGTAAAAACTTCGTTTCGTTTCGTTTGTGTTCCAGGTTTGTTTTGTTTTCCAAACTGTCAAACCAACTCTCGTGTTCGTTTACACTGTCAATCGTAAAGTCTTTACATTGACAAAAAACTTTGACAATACGCTGCAAGGGTTAATTGTTCATTTAGTCCAGAGGTAGAGGATTAAGGAGAAAATACTTAAAGCGGAACTAAACCCATTGATCGAACAGTTTCAAAAAACAGTTACATTTCTGAAATGCTAACTGTCACATTTGCTTGTGCTCTCAACCAAACTGTCAAACCTTTTGTTTTGTTTGGACCTTGTGTTTGCTTTGCTTTGCTTCAAAAATGATACCCCATGTCGCTTTAGTGGTGCTTCAAAGCATCTTCAAAGCCTCCATAGAACTCTATGACAAAGCTCACTTGAAGCTCGCTTGAAGCACCTGCGGCGTTCAAAAAGCTTTAATTCAGCTTTAGCTTCGCTTTTTTTTTAGGAGAAATTGCAGGTGTGAAATATCAACAAACACACAGGGCATCTGCCAAGCTTCACTGAAGCACCACCGAAGCCTCGTCAAAGCACCTCCGAAGCATCAAAAACACATCATAAAAGCTTGTTGAAGCAGTAGGCGCTTTAATGTGCGTTGAAGCTGAAGCAAGTGTAAATGAGCTCTTAAAGTGATTATAGATGATCACCTTGTAAAACAAGTGTAAGTATACACCAACACACCAAGGATCACCGTCCAAAAGTTCTTTATTCAAAGAGAGATCACATCACAGAAAGTGCAACGTTTCGTAGCCACGCAGGGCCCCTTCGTCAGGCATGTGATGACGAAGGGGTCCTGCGTGGCTCCGAAATGTTGCACTTTCTGTGATGTGATCTCTCTTTGAATAAAGAACTTTTGGACGGTGATCCTTGGTGTGCTGGCGAATACTTGCACTTAATTGACGCTTCCAGTATCCAGCTGGGAATCACTGCAGCACCCACCCCTACACAGGCCTTACTGTACTTTGCCAGAAAGGTGTGCGCTAGGAAAATTTACAAGATTGCACCTTGTAAAACAACCCATTCAGTTTAAAATAGAAATGAAAGGCAAAACATTTTTGTATAGAAATAAAAAAGCATTAAAACTACCTTTTGTCTATAATCAGCTTTGACCAAAACATGTACTCCTTCCACCCATCTCCTATTTTACAGCATTATATTTGCTAATAAAATACTAGTGCATTTTAAAATTGCTCCATTTTTATTCAAATGCAAAACAAGGAATTTGCAGCAGGTTCTAAGATTCACTATCAGTATCATGGTATATGCTTACATTTGGTTGTAGATTATTGAGCACAGATATGCCTAAGGATTGCTGTAAACCATAGTATTTGATTACAACAAAATAAAAAAATATGATGCGGTACATGTATCTCTTCACACATGCAAGTGCAGGCAGTGCTCTGTTTAAAACCAAACTTCCATCAATTAGATGAGGTGAAATGTGTATAGGTGGACTGTTTTACTTCCCAAATGATTTTTCATTCCGGTTTAGCAAGACTTTCTATATAGGTGCCCATTCCAGACAGCATTGCCAGCTCCTGGGCGACTCTGCACACTATACTACAATTATGCAGTATAGGCTAGATTAGGCTTTGCTGATTGGAACAGCATATATGTGCAGCAATTTACAATCAAGTTACATTGATTAATGCAGTTACATTGTACATACAGGTAACTTTATGATTTAATCATAGGTGTGTGCAGGGGGGTGCCAGGTTTGCCTGGGCAGACCCTAATCACTCGCTGCGCTATGCCGAATCCCCCTACTGCCTGGGCTTCCCCCCTTTTTTGGCGCCTTCCTTTTCTAAATGAACACACTCACTCACTGTTTCTATTCATAACTGAAGCGTAGTAAAATGTGTTTACTATGCTTCCGTTTGTTAATGAACGGGAGCTGCTCAGCACAGAGCACTTCTCATTCATTCACTGTCCAGTGCAGCTGAGACTGCAGAGAAAGGTGTGTGTGTTTGAGCTTTGGGGTGCACACCCTAATGCAATAGGCTGCACACACCTAGGGATTTAATGTTCACCTGTGCTGAGAGAATACAGAGGATGCCATCTCTACCCTCTACTTCAGAAAATAATAGTTGTCTTGAGGATCTGTTCATTTTGGAGCATGGACCTGAAACAATTTTACATATCTGTAGTTCAACTTCTGACTTTACTCATCTTGTAGCATTGGCTTGTTCCAAGCCAGTGCCTTAAAAGTTACTAAGAGCCAAACATCTAGTATTTCTAAAAAGAGGTAAGTGCATTTTTTCTTATATGACATCCACCAGAGATTTATATAATGTAAAGAAAAATATGGATTAGCTAAATATGTTACATCCAGATCTGTATAATTTAGGAGTCCAAACAGGGGTTGCCATTTAGATACATAGGAATAAAATATACCAATTAAAATAAATGAAAAATATGGGTATCTATTTTCGAAGTAAAATAGCATTATTCGTTAATTAAAATATGATGTTCTGATATTTCCTTGAATTTTTTTTAAAATGTCTTAGTCACTTATTTGTTAGGATATGATTATGATAATGTCTTTTGCATCAAGCATATCTAAACCACGCAACAAAATACATTGACAGCGATCAGCCATAACTTTTTGACCAGGTTAAAGTGGTTCTAAAGCCTTAAGGTTTTTACTTTTATACATTCTATGCTTTGAGGTACAAAACCTTCTGTGCAGCATCCCCCTCAGCCCCCCTCTTATATCTACCTAAGCCTGATCTCAGGCTAGAGATGTGCATGAAAGGACCGTCTCGCTCAACTCTCTCCCTCCTTACTGGGCAGACTGATAGCAGTGGGAGCCATTGGGCTTGGGAGCGAGCCCACACGAGTGCCCCCATAGAAAGTGGCTCCGTCAGCTGCTTCTGGATGACTCTGAACACATACACTTGCAGACCAGATTGGCGCTGTATCCAATATAGATCCAGCTTTGCCTTTAGCCTTTATGGTGATTTTTCATCTATCCTTTTTATTGGATACTAGCCATATAGCTTCATCTGCTGCACAGGCCCACTTTGGTTGATTCCTACTGTTTGCAACACCACCTGAGTCATCCAGACCCATAATTGAAATACAGGGAGGAACAGACCAATCCAATATTTTTTGGCTGCTCTTCTTGGGGCGTGATCCCCTTGGGCAGGGTTTGGTGCCCTCTGTGACCAGGTTAGGCGGTGTGCCATTCATCGCCTCATCCTATGGACTCCGGATGGACAATAGGCAGCAAAAGATATTTTTGTACAAGTTTTTAACAGAGCGGTTTTTGGATACCATGATTTATATGAATGACAATGCTGCTATTATTACAACCACTTACCCCTGATGAAGGGCATTAATTGCACAGCTTGAAACGCTTTGGGTGCACTCTGCACTCATCAACAGAGTATTGTGGTTATACCAACCTTGTCATTCTTTTTTATGCTTTGTAACCTTGTTAAACTGCACTTCTGTGACAGCATAGGTTAATTTTAAAAAATTGGATTTTCCTGTTCTAATATGTTCAAATAAAATTGATATATTTTATGATATTTCTCTAATCTTTGGAATCAATGTCTTTAAAAGTCCCAATTAGAGGGTTTTCTTCATAGTTTGTATTATCCAGGTATGTGTGCATTTTTCCTTTCCTAGAATGGCACTAGCATTTTCAATTTATCCATAGAAGGTGGCTTTCTATTGGGCCACTACCCAAATAGTAGGAGCCAGGAGCACTGGCGGGGGACCATAGAGGAACAGATTTGGGGCTGCTCTGTGCAAAACCATTGCACAGAGCAGGTTAATATAACATGTTTATTATTTCAATTAAGAAATTAAACTTTTAATATTACTTTAAGTGAATAACATTGATTTTCCCATTACAATGGCTTCTGGAAGTGGGGAAGCAAGTAAACATGTTGTCCCTGAAGGTGATGTTTTGAAAGAAATAAAATGGGCATTGCAGATTGTTGTGTATGGGGCTGAGTAGCTACAGACTGGTCAGGGTGCCCATGCTGACCCGTGTCCACAGCCATAAGCGTCTACATTGGGCACATGTGCATCAGAACTTGGACCAAGGAGCAATGGAAGATGGTGGTCTGGTCTGACGAATCACATTTTCTTTTATATCATGTAGATGGTTATGTGCGTTGCTTACCTAGGAAAGAGATGGCAATAGGATGCAGTATGGGAAGAGGTCAAGCCAGAAGAGGCAGTGTTCTACTGAGAAAGCTTTTTTCTTCCATTCATATGAATGTTACTTGACACTTGCCACCTGCCTAGATATTGTTGGTGACCCCCCCTTTCATGGAAACAGTATTCCCTGATGGCAGTGGCCTCTTACAGCAGGATAACGCATCCTGCCACACTGCAAAATTGGCTCAATAAAGGTTTGAGGAACACAACAATGAGTTTGAGGTGTTGACTTAGCCTCCACATTTTCCAAATCTCAATCCAGTTGAGCATTTGTGGAATGTGCTGGAAAAAGAAGTCTAAACCATGGAGGCCCTACCTATCAACTTACAGGACTTAAAGGATTTACTACTGGTAGCTTGGCACCAGATACAACAGCATACCTTCAGAAGTCTAGTGGCGTCCATACCTCGATGGGTCAGGGAAGTTTTTGAGACAAATGGGGGACTACTCAGATTCTGGCAATGGTGACTAGTGGCATGTCTTACTAGCTCTGAGCTCCAGGCTCTTTCCCCTCAGTCTCCCTGGATGCGGAATCCCTGTTCATTTTATATCACATGGAACAAGCGGGTCATACCCAGCAAAGCCCATCAAAAGAAAACCTAGGAACATAGTTTACCACACCCCTCCCAACCAGGGCACAATTAATCCCTACCTGCCTACATGGGTCCATTTGCTACCTCTGAAATCCCCTTTCTGACCCTAAAGCCTCGTACACATGGGCAGAATGTCGGGAGGCATTTGCCGGTACAAAAAATACGAGCCGACATTCTGCCCGTGTGTATGTCGGTTTGTCCGCAAGAACGGCCAGCTTCTGTCGGACATGCATGCTGGAAAACCAGCAGCCAACCGACTCTCGATCAGCACTCCCAGCCAATAGCAGAGAGCACTAATCTGAGTTTTATGGTGGGGGGCGTCCCCCTGTCAGAACACAACAGCTCAGCCGAGGAGATCACTGGACTAACCTTGTATGGTGCGCTACTTTATACAAATGGCAGCACATAGCTGACTTCACCCATTAATGTTTATGGGCAGCTGTATGCAATACCACATCCTAAACACCAGTCATGAATGTGCTCATGTGCATGTTGCCAAATAAAAATTCATGGAAACTAAAAAGCAAATCCCTGTCTACTTATTTCAGCTGCACGTGATTAGATATTGAAGTGAGTATTTACCCAATTTATTGTGTGAATATTTTCAACTCCTTAACCACTTCAGCCCCGGAAGGATTTCCCCCTTTATGACCAGAGCACTTTTTGCATCGCTTTAACTGACAATTGCACAGACACGTCACATTGTACCCAAGTGACATTGACGTCTTTTTTTTTCCCCCCCACAATTAGAGCTTTCTTTTGGTGGCATTTGATCACCTCTGTGTCACTTCTTATCACCTCTATAAACAAAAAAAAGAGCGACAATTTTGAAAAAAAAACAATATTTCTTGCTTTTTGCTAAAATACATATCCAAAAAAAGGATATAAAACAAATTTATTCATCAGTTTAGGCCGATGTATATTCTTCCTCATATTTTTGATAAGAAAAATCGCAATCGCCTTATATTGATTGGTTTGCGGAAAAGTTGCCGCGTTTACAAACAATGAGGATTAATTTATGGGGTTTTCATTTTTTTTATTTTTTACTAGTAATGGCAGCGATCTGCGATTTTTAGCAGGACTGCAATATTGCAGCGGACATGTTGGACACTTTTGACACTTTTTTGGGACCATTGGCATTTATACAGCGATCAGTGCTACACAGTGAGCGCACGAGCGCGTCTCCGGTGGCGTGCGTGCGCTCACAAACCGCAATCTCGCGGTCACCATTATGCAATATGCAATATCGAGCCATGTTGCTGCTGTCAGTCCACGGCGGGGGGGCGGGCTGCAACTGGTTAAGAGGTTGTAAAGGCAGGTATGTTATCTTAATGCATTCTATGCATTAAGATAAAAAGCCTTCTGTGTGCAACAGCCCCCCTCAGCCCCTTTAACACTTACCTGAGCCAAGAGGCTTGGCTGTCCAGGACTCTCCCTCTTTATTGGCTGAGAGAGCGGCAATGCACCATTGGCTCCCACTGCTGTCAATCAAGGTCAGTGAGCCAATGAGGAGATAGAGAGGGCGGGTCCAGACTGCGACTTTGTGTCTGAATGGACACAGAGCTGCAGCTTGGCTCGGGTGCCCCCCATAGCAAGCTGCTTGCTGCGGGAGCACTCAAAAGGAGGGAGGGGCCAGGAGCTGAGACTTTAGTATCACTTTTAAGTAATTCAGCATGTTGTTGTATTGCCCTGCAGTCTTGAACCTGCTTGTTTCAATCTTCTAATGTTTTAGACAAGTCGATAAAAGTCACAAGAACCATGTTTGCTCCGTTTTTAATCCATTTCCAGTCTGGCTTTTCCAGCACCGTGCAATCACCAGAAAAAAAGGCAATAAAAAAAAAATGGAGAGAAAACTGAATGTAACTGTAAGCATTGTTTGGAAGGAAGATCAAAAACTAATTAAAGTCTGATTAAGGGGGATTAAAACTGAAGCAAACTAGCCTGTGTTTCTTTATTCTTGCTTTTTACCTTGGAATAAAAATGTACCTGTGCATATACTGGATCCTCTAATATGCTCTCAGTGAAACGTGTGAACAAATCCTTTTTTTCTTTATTAAGAGCATCAATGTCTCTCACACTATGCAGTTTTATCTAATGAGACTTTCCCCGGTCTTGCCACACTGAGCATGCAATACACTCCAAGGTTACAATGTAGCACTGCTATGGAACACAGCAACTTAAATGCTTTTGAATATATTCAATTGTGTTTAATTTAATTGCCAGCAAAGGAGGTAAAATCTCCCAGTTTGACATTTCCCAAAAGTTTGCTTCCTCTGCAGACCTTTTCTATATGAACAATAAAAGGGAGATGGCATCATGTCTAAGTAGTTAACATTTCAAACTTACTTTCCTAGATAAGACAGATACATTCTGAAAAATATATTAAACACATACCTGCACTATTTTACATGCAAGTAGCACACATGATGTGGATGCCAGGACACGTGTCAGTAAAGACATTCATTTCACTGTTCATAATCTGTGCTAAAATATCAGGATCCAATGACCATTTTAAACGACTGTGAATTTGTTTTACCAAGAGCACGGGAAAGAATACAAATGAACGTAATGAATCATAAAACTTATTACATGCCTGAGAGGTTAATCTGAAAGCGGGTGGCTCTCGGTATGCCAAGATGGGAGTCTGTCTTCTTTAGAATCTTCCAAAGCATTGAAAGCAAAGCCCCATGTGTCTCATTAAAAATACAAATCTAACGACAGACACAATCAACTCTTCCCACTCACAGTGGTCTCAGTCTCATCTTTTACCTGCTATGCAAAGTAGAACACTTCAATATATATATATATATATATATATATATATATTTTTTTTTTATTTATTTATTTATTTTAGGTACTTATATAGCGCCGTCAATTTACACAGCGCTTTACATATATATATTTTACATTCACATCAGTCCCTACCCTCAAGGAGCTTACAATCTAAAGTCCCTAACTCACATTCATACATCTACTAGGGACAATTTAGACAGGATCTAATTTACCTACCAGCATGTCTTTGGATATATATATATATATATATATATGTGTGTGTATATATATATATATATATATATATATACAGTATCTCACAAAAGTGAGTACACCCCTCACATTTTTGTAAATATTTTATTCTATCTTTTCATGTGACAACATCGAAGAAATGACACTTTGCTACAATGTAAAGTAGTGAGGGTACAGCTTGTATAACAGTGTAAACCGCTGGCAACAAAAGCGAGTATGTCCAAAGTAAAAATGTCCAAATTGGGCCCAAAGTGTCAATATTTTGTGTGGCCACCATTATTTTCCAGCACTGCCTTAACCCTCTGGGGCATGGAGTACACCAGAGCTTCACAAGTCACCACTGGAGTCCTCTTCCACTCCTCCATGAGCACATCACAGAGCTGGTGGATGTTAGAGACCTTGCGCTCCTCCACCTTTTGTTTGAGGATGCACCACAGATGCTCAATATGGTTTAGGTCTGGAGACATGCTTGGCCAGTCCATCTCCTTTACCCTCAGCTTCTTTAGCAAGGTAATGGTCATCTTGGAGGTGTGTTTGGGGTCGTTAACATGTTGGAATACTGCCCTGTGGCCCAGTCTCCGAAGGGAGGGAATATGCTCTGCTTCAGTATGTCACAGTACATGTTGGCATTCATGTTTCCCTCAATGAACTGTAGCTCCCCAGTGTCGGCTTCACTCATGCAGCCCCAGACCATGACACTCCCACCACCATGCTTGACTGTAGGCAAGACACACTTGTCTTATACTTCTCACCTGGTTGCCGCCACACAGGCTTGACGCCATCTGAACCAAATAAGTTTATCTTGGTCTCATCAGACCACAGGACATGGTTCCAGTAATCTATGTCCTTAGTCTGCTTTTCTTCAGCAAACTGTTTGCGGGCTTGCTTGTGGATCATCTTTAGAAGAGGCTTCCTTCTGGGATGACAGCCATGCAGACCAATTTGATGCAGTGTGCGACCTATGGTCTGAGCACTGATAGGCTGATCTCCCACCCCTGCAACCTCTGCAGCAATGCTGGCAGCACTCATACGTCTTTTTCCCAAAGACAACCTCTGGATATGACGCTGACCATTTGCACTCAACTTCTTCGGTCGACCATGGCAAGGCCTGTTCTAAGTGGAACCTGTCCTATTAAACCACTGTATGGTCTTTGCCACCATGCTGACGCTCAGTTTTAGGGTCTTGGCAATCTTCTTATAGCCTAGGCCATCTTTATGTAGAGCAATAATTCTTTTTTTCAGATCCCCAGATAGTTCTTTGCCATGAGGTGCCACGTTGAACTTCCAGTGACCAGTATGAGAGGGTGAGAGTGATAACACCAAATTTAGCACACCTGCTCCCCATTCACATTACTAATTGGGCCCAATTTGCACATTTTCACTTAGGGGTGTACTCACTTTTGTTGCCAGCAGTTTAGACATTAATGGCTGTGGGTCAAGTTATTTTGAGGGGACAACAAATTTACACTGTTATACAAGCTGTACACACACTAATTTATGTTGTAGCAAAGTGTAATTTCTTCAGTGTGGTCACATGAAAAGATATAATAAAATATTTACAAAAATGTGAGGGGTTGTACTCAATTTTGTGAGATACTATATATGTAGAAATATTTGTTCAGTTGTACCCTACTTTAAGTGATCCTTTAGGGCAGCTCTTTGGACACCAATTCAGATAGCCTTTTCCTTAGAATTACTTATATATTGAAAGATATATATATATAAATATATATATATATATATATATATATATATATATATATATATATATATACACACAGTTGTGCTCATAAGTTTACATACCCCGGCAGAATTTATGATTTGATAACACAAACACTTTTCTTTCACTCATGGTTAGTGTTTGGCTGAAGCCATTTATTATCAATCACCTGTGTTTACTTTTTTTTTTTTTTCAAAAAGCTTTATTAAGTATTACATTCAATACAATCAATGTAGGCATATGCAGAGAAGAGACATTACCATGTTATTATTAAGAGACATTACCATGTTAGTGTTTACTCTTTTTAAGGGCCAGTTCACACCATAGAAACGCAGTCCGGATGCGTTCCGGATGCTTTTCTGCATGCGAGTTTTTGGCGCGTTTCCGGTACGTTCCGGTGCGTTTTTGATGCGTTTTTGATGCAGTGCAGTGCAGTTTTTCCCCCCTTTTTTTCTTAGGACATGTGCATTCCAGTGCATTTTTGGTGCATGTAGGTGCATTCCAGTGCATTTTTGGTGCATGTAGGTGCGTTCCAGTACAGTTCAGTGCATGAAAAACGCTGCATGTTCTACTTTTTTTTTCTGGAGCTGGAACTGACTGGAACTGACTGGAACTGACTGCACTGCTGTGAACTATGCCATTGGAAACCATATAACCTACTTTCCATGCATTTTTGATGCAGAATAAAAACGTACTGGACAGCATGTGGTGTGAACTGGCCCTAAATCATAATGACAACAGAAACTACCCAAATGACCCTGATAAAAAGTTTACATAACCCAGTTCTTAATACCATGTATTGCCCCCTTTAACATCAATGACAGCTTGAAGTCTTTTGTGGTATTTGTGGATGAGGCTCTTTATCTTCTAAGATGGTAAAGCTGCCCATTCCTCTTTGCAAAAAGCATGCAGTTCCTGGAAATTCTTGGGCTGCCTTGCATGAACTGCATGTTTGAGATCTCCCCAGAGTGGCTCAATGATATTGAGGTCAGGAGACTGAGGTGGCCACTCCAGAACCTTCACTTTATTCTCCTTTAGCCAATGACAGGTCGACTTGGCTTTTGGATCATTGTCATGTTGGAATGTCCAAGTACGTCCCATGCGCAGCTTCCTGGCTGATGAATGCAAATGTTCCTCCAGAATTTTTTTTGTGATAACATACTGCATTCATCTTGACATAAATTTTGACCAAACTCCCTGTGCGTTTGTAGCTCACACCTCCCCAAAACATCAGTGATCCACCTCTGTGTTTCACAAGCCTTGTTGACTCCTCTCCAAATGAAGCATTTATGGTTGTGGCCAAAAAGCTCAATTTTGATCTCATCACTCCAAATGACTTTGTGCCAGAAGGTTTGAGGCTTCTTTCAGTGCTGTTTGGCATATTGTAAGTGGGATACTTTGTGGCATTTGTGTAGTAATGACTTTTTTTTCTGGCAACTCGACCATGCAGCCCATCTTTCTTCAAGTACCTCCTTATTGTATGGCTGGAAACAGCCACACCACATGTTTTCAGAGAGTCCTGAAGTTATTTGTGGGTTTTCCTTTGCACGCCAAACAATTTTCCTGGCAATAATGGCTGAAATTTTAGTTGGTCTACCTGACCGTGATTTGGTTTCAACAGAACCCCTCATTTTCCACTTCTTGATTAGAGTTTGAACACTGCTGATTGGCTCTCAATTCCTTGAATATCTTTTTATATCCCTCTCCTGTTTTATAAAGTTCAACTACCTTTTCCCACAGATCCTTTAACAATTCTTTTGCTTTCCCCGTGACTCTGAATCCATAAACATCAGTGTGGCACTGGATGAAAGTTGCAAGGGTCTGTCAGGAGTCCAGAAACTCATTGACCTTTTATACACACACACTAATTAAAGGCAAACAGATCACAGGTGAGAATGGTTACCTTTTATAGCCATTCAACCCCCTTTGTGTCAACTTGTGTGCATGTTATCAGGCCAAAATCACCAGGGTATGTAAACTTTTGACCAGTGTCATTATGATTTAAAAAGAGTAAACACAGTTGATAGCAAATGGCTTCAGCCAAACAATAAGTGAAATAAATGTTTTGGTGTTATCATTCATATTCTCTGAAAAATGGCCAAGAAATCATAAATTCTGCTAGGGTATGTAAAATTATGAGCATAGCTGTATATATATATATATATATATATATATATATATATATATATTTATATATAAAAATTAATCACACATGCACGCATTATATTTTGATGTCAATAATCTCTTATTTTTCTTTTCTTCTATATCTTCTCTCTCTTTATTTCTCTCTACATATTTGCATGTACTATGATGCCAGGTCTGCATGCCAGTGGATCTAAAAAATAAAGGTAAAAATTGTTTCTGTTATTTCATAAAAAGGGTGAAAATATGCATAATGTTACATGGTTCAGCTATCTTTTCTTTTTATTATTACATTGTGCTTAATTCTTGCACTCATTACTCAATTTATATAAAATGCCATGACAAAATAATAATGTTTAATACAGAGCAATCTTTCATTGGTTTTATAATGTTTAATACAGTAATATTTCATTGGTTATGACTGGCAATGTGTTTATGGGATCATTAGAGTGACATTTCTTTAGAAGTGCTCCTCTGTTTACTATAGGGAATAATTATGCAGATAATATGTTAACATCGGTCTGAACATGTCTTCACTTGTCTTCTATGGACATGTCTTAACCTGAAAAGGAAGGGGGGTTTACAAGGTGTTAGAATGCCACATACTTAGTGGAAGAATATCTTTTAAAACACATATCCAATTATTTTATCCTGGGCTGTTAATGGAATATCCTTTGGGAATTTTATATCTCAGTATTCATTACAAAACAAATGACTTCCTCTATATGTGCTCCTGTGGTCATTTTGCTACTTACAGTGGGGAAAATAATTATTTGATCCCCTGCAGATTTTGTAAGTTTGCCCACTTACAAAGAAATGAAGGGTCTATAATTTTTTATATATGTATTTTAAATGATAGAGACAGAATATCAACCAAAAATCCAGAAAAAAAACACATAAAACAAATGCTATAAATTAAGTTGCAGTTCAGTCAGTAAAAGAAGTATTTGATTCCCAAACAAAACACGACTTATTACTTGGTGGAGAAACCCTTGTTGGCAAGCACTGAGGTAAGACATTTCTTGTAGCTGGTGACCAGGTTTGCACACATCTCAGGCGAGTTAATGCCAAAGAGCTTAATTTTGGTCTCATCTGACCACAGCACTTTCTTCCAATCCTTCTCTGAATCATTTAGATGTTCATTGGCATGACTGTAGATGTGCCTTCTTCAGGAGGAGGACTCGCCATGTTTTAAGGAAGAAAAATGCTGACTATTACCCTAAGAACACCATCCCTACAGTCAAGCACGAAGGTGGAAACATTATGCTTTGGGGTTGTTTGTCCCCTAAAGGTTCATTCCAACTTTGCCGTATTGAGGGGCCAATGGATGGGGCCATGTATTGTAAAATCTTGAATGAGAACCTCCTTCACTCAGCCAGAACACTGAAGATGGGTCATGGATGGTTCTTTTAGCATGGCAATGACCCAAAACATACCACCAAGGAGTTGCTCAAGAAGAAGCACATTAAGGTCATGGAGTGGCCTAGCCAGTCTCCAGACCTTTATCCTATAGAAAATTTATGGAGGGAGCTGAAATTTCGAGTTGCCAAGCAACAACCAAGAAACCTTAAGGATTTAGGGAAGATTTTTAAAAAGAGTGGACAAAAATCCCTCATGAGATGTGTGCAAACCTGGTCACTAACTACTAGAAACGTCTTACCTCTGGGCTTGCCAACAAGGGGTTCTCCACCAAGTACTAAAGTCATGTCTTGCTTAAGGATCAAATAATTATTTTACTCACTGAATTGCAACTCAATTTATAACATTTGTATCATGTGCTTTTTCTGGATTTTGGTTGATATTCTGTCTCTATCATTTAAAATACACCTATAATAAAAATTATAGACCCTTCACTTTATTGTATGTGGGCAAACTTACAAAATCTGCAGGGGATCAAATAATTATTTTCCCCACTGTACATGGCAATGAGACTATTTGATGTTGTTTCTACAGTTGTCCATACACTTCAGCCAGTGTCCATATGAGGTTGATTTACTAAAACTGGAGAGTGCAATATCTGGTGCAGCTGTACAAGATAGCCAATCAGCTTCTAACTTCAGCTTGTTCAATTAATCTTTGACCACAAAAAAAGTGGAAAGCTGGTTGGTTTCACTGCAGAGCTTCACCAGATTTTGCACTCTCCAGTGTTAAGCCTAATACACATGGGCTGAATGTTGGGTGGCATTGGCCGGTTCAACAGAAACTGGCCAACATTCGGCCCATGTGTATGGCTTTTGTCAAAGGGGCATGACCAAAAAAGGTCTTCCGACCAGCTCCCCATACTGCTCTCAGCCATTAGCTGAGAGCTCTGACCAGACTGTTCTGGCGGCAGGGCCGTCCCCCTGTCAGAACACAATAGAACAGTAGGGGAGATTGCTGTACTAACATCAGATAGTTAGTATAGTGGCTCTTCCTGAGCTGTCAGTTTTTTTTTTTGTTCCGCCCTGCTGGGTTGAACGAAAATAAACTAATAGTGTATACTAGGCTATAGACTCCAGTGTTACCTAGATTGCATAAAGTCTGTCAACTACTTCTTTTTTCTTGTGTGTTGATCACATCTTTATCTTGGAGAGGGGCTTTAAGATAAGGCTCCTGCTACATAATTGTGTTAGATATATAGAAAATTAAATAAAGATTGCACATTCAGACTGCAAGAGCTATAACCATCTTAACAGTACTTACTCTCTAGCTGGACTAGTAGCATTACATCTTCAGCATTTGTTTAGTTTAACAGATTGAGCACAAGAAAAGAAACATTCTCCAGTAAACTACAGTATCTTACAAAAGTGAGTACACCCCTCACATTTTTGTAAATATTTTATTTTATCTTTTCATGTGACAACACTGAAGAAATAACACTTTGCTACAATGTAAAATAGTGAGTGTACAGCTCGTATAACAGTGTAAATGTACTATCCCCTCAAAATAACTTAACTCACAGCCATTAATGTCTAAACCGCTGGCAATAAAAGTGAGTACACCCCCTAAGTGAAAATGTCCAAATTGGGCCCAATTAGCCATTTTCTCTCCCCGGTGTCATGTGACTCGTTAGTGTTACAAGGTCTCAGGTGTGAATAGGGATCAGGTGTGTTAAATTTGGTGATATCACTCTCATGCTCTCATACTGGTCACTGGAAGTTCAACATGGCACCTCATGGCAAAGAACTCTCTGAGGATCTGAAAAAAAGAATTGTTGCTCTACATAAAGATGGCCTAGGCTATAAGAAGATTTCCAAGACCCTGAAGCTGAGCTGCAGTACAGTGGCCAAGACCATACAGTGGTTTAACAGGACAGGTTCCATTTAGAACAGGTCTTGCCATGGTCGACCAAAGAAGTTGAGTGCACGTGCTCAGCGTCATATCCAGAAGTTGTCTTTGGGAAATAGACATTTGAGTGATGCCAGCATTGCTGCAGAGGTTGAAGGGGTGGGGGTCAACCTGTCAGTGCTCAGACCATACGCTGCACACTGCATCAAATTGGTCTGCATGGCTATCGTCCTAGAAGGAAGACTCTTCTAAAGATGATGCACAAGAAAGCCCGCACACAGCTTGCTAAAGGCAAGCGGACTAAGGACATGGATTACTGGAACCATGTCCTGTGGTCTGATGAGACCAAAATAAACTTATTTGATTCAGAGGGTGTCAAGCGTGTGTGGCGGCAACCAGGTTAGGAGTACAAAGACAAGTGTGTCTTGCCTACATGGTGCTGGGAGTGTCATGGTCTGGGGCTGCATGAGTGCTGCCGGCACTGGGGAGCTACAGTTCATTGAGGGAACCATGAATTCCAACATGTACTGTGACATACTAAAGCAGAGCATGATCCCCTCCCTCAAAAACTGGGCCACAGGGCAGTATTCCAACATGATAATGACCCCAAATACACCTCCAAGATGACCACTGTTTTGCTAAAGAAGCTGAGGGTAAAGGTGATGGACTGGCCAAGCATCTCCCCAGACCTAAACCCTATTGAGCATTTGTGGGGCATCCTCAAATGTAAGGTGGAGGAGCGCAAGGTCTCTAACATCCACCAGCTCCCTGATGTCGTCATGGAGGAGTGGAAGAGGACTCCAGTGGCAACCTGTGAAGCTCTGGTGAACTCCATGCCCAAGAGGGTTAAGGCCATGCTAGAAAATAATGGTGGCCACACAAAATATTGACACTTTGGGCCCAATTTGGACATTCCACAATCTGTTCACATCACTGGGCTGATTTACAGGCTTCCTAGAGTTTCTTTACACATGTTTACTTAATGTATCAGCAATTCAGTAAATACACATTGTAATGCACATTTACAACACCTCAAAGTAAAAAACACTGGCTAGTGTCAGGCACCGACATGTGCAGCCTCATCAATGCAGCTTCTCAGTGCCCATCAGTGCAGCCTCATCACTGCCCATCAGTGCAGCCTCACCAGTGCCCATCAATGCAGCTCCTCAGTGCCCATCAGTGCAGCCTCATCACTGCCCATCATTGCAGCCTCGACAGTGCCCATCAATGCAGCCTATTAGTGCCCATCAATGCAGCCTCATCAGTGCCCATCAATGCAACCTATCAGAGCCCATCAGCACAGCTTATTAGTGCCCATCAATGTAGCCTCATCAGTGCAGCCTCATGAGTGCCCATCAATGCAGCCTATCACTGCCCATCAGTACAGCATCATCAGTGCCCATCAATGTAGCCTATCAATGCCCATTAATGCAGCCTCATCCTTGCCTATAGCTGCCCATCAATGCAGCCTACCAGTACTCATCAGTTCAGCCTATCAGTGCACATCAACGCAGCATATCAGTGCCCATAAGTGCAGCCTCACCAGTGCCCATCAATGCAGCCTATCAGTGCCCATCAATGCGCCTATCAGTGCCCATCAGTGCAGCCTATCAGTGCCAAACAATGCAGCCTCATCAATGCCCATCAGTGCCCATCAATGCAGCCTATCAGTGCACATCAGTGCAGCTTATCATTACCTTATCAGTACCTATCAGTGCAGCCTATCAGTGCCTATCAAAGCACCCTATCACTGCACGAGGATCACAAGGAGGAATCAGGAGGAGAGCCAGCCGGATCACACAGATCCAACTTGGATTGAGCTGCATGCGCCCATGGAAACGCCGGGTTTAACGCTACTGGATATTCCCAACAGAAGGGTTGGTGAGTGGGGATTGTTGGAGGGGAGCACGTATTCACCATCACCCACTGGCTCTACCTCCTCCCCCACCCCCTTCACAGATGAACAGTCTCTTTCCTTCACTTGGACTTCCTATTTACACATTGTGCATCTATTGGTACTAAGATATACTGTTACTCTGTATTTATGCCATTCACTTATCAGTACATATTGTCACATCACTGCATGAGTCATAATTTGTTTACAGTTTGCACATGCGGAATTTATATAATTTATACAATAGATGACTACACACACTATATGGTTTACATTTATGTGACAGCGCCATACCCACTGTGATTCCTTTTCCCTCCAATGTGGCTCCACACTAATTTCCACTCAGCAAATGCAAGCAGGTGAGTAAAAATGTTGAGGGCTGGTCTACCTTGTGCCAGTCCTTGTAGTAAGGGAGACCCCAAGAGTCTCCAGGAAGGACTTTAAGCCCTACCAAGAGCATACAGGAGATGTGGAAGGGTTGTTTCAGGACTTTGAACACCAATGAAATCCCACCCACAGACTTGACCCGCCATGTGGTGGGGCGGTTAGACAGAGGGGCTGCTGAGGCCTATTGAATAATGGATCCCCTAAAGAAATGGAGCTGCGAGGATATAAATAGGGCAGCGAGGGACTATTACATGGTATACCCAGAGTCCTTTTGGGCCCAGTTCTGACTACCTTCCAGAGACTTTTTTCAAAATGTTTGTGCACAAGCTGTCCTTGTCACTGATGGCTGGAAGGAGAGAAAGCAACCTCCGCTGAAGAAAGGTGATTATGCAGGTGATCCTGAGAAGCAGTTCTTTTTCAAATGTCCCCCTGAGCTCTGACAGAGGATGTGTAAGTGGAAACCCACCACCCTGGAAGAAGCAGCAGCCTTAGTGGATGAGGCCCTCATGATTAATCCTCAATGGAAGAAAACAGCTGTTGAGGCAACCCCATGTTACCAGGGTGCCCAGCCCTGCATTTGTGTCCTATGTGCCTCCCCACCCCCGGATGAGTCCCCAGGCAGTGCTGCTCCTTTGGCCCATACTCCCACACCGTCCGACCACATACATGTGAAGAGCCACACAGGGCAAAATACTTTTTTCCATAGAGATCTCACAGTTTAGGAACCCTATCTTCCTGTAAGGCACTTGTGACCTAGCTTTCCCAGGGGGCATCTGTGGGGAAGGCAGGAAGAAGACGGGGTAGTGGGATTAAATTGAACATAAGTAATAGCAAAATTCTTTATTTAAACACGTCAGTTAGGTGATTTCAAACTAGTATGCAGAGATGCATGCTGATGTGATTTTTAATGAAGAGGTTGGGGAGTTCTGCTTTAAATAATACAGTAAATTGCATGAACAAAAGTATACATGCTTCAATAAGCTCCAGCTGTAGCTTTTTAAGCTGTCTACTTGTACTGATTGTCCCTAGTGCAAACAGTACTTGTTGCTTGGACTATACTATCCTCCACAAGAAGTTGTGCCCCCAACTATCCTGTCCTCTGTAAAAAGATTTACCCCCACTGCCCTGCCCTCCATAAGAAGATCTGTCTCCACTGTCCTGACCTCTATAAAAAGGCATGCCCCCAATGTCTTGCCCTCCATAAGCAGATGTAACCCACTGTCCTGCCCTCCATAAGTAAATGGGCCCTCACCATCCTGGCCTCCATAAGAAGATTTGCCCTCACCATCCTGCCCTCCATAAGATGTGCCCCTACCTTCCTGCCTTTTATAAGAAGATGTGCCCCCACTATCCCGCCCTCCATAAGAAGGTGTGCCCCATTGTCCTACCCTTCATAAAAATATGTGCCCCCACTGTCATGCCCTCCACAAGAAGATGTTCCCCCACTGCATTTCAGACCCACAAAACCATTCAGCCTCAATTCCCTATCCTTCTTCAAATCCCCAGGTACCACATTGTCATATCAGCATCATTTATATCTGCACTGTCTCAGCCAGAAGTCGCTTTTCTAAAAGCTATTTTTTTAACACATCACTTTTTGTTAGACCAAAATATCAATCATCTAAGTGAATTTGTCGAAATTTTATTATTTGGTATTTATTTCTGCGCAGCGGATTATTCTGTATTTAATGCATTCAGGCTTATCTTTTTTCCTGACAGAGAAGTGTGCTGTTTGGTGAATGGCAGGGATAATTTGCACGTCTGCTTTATAGGCTTCCCAGACTGCAGAGGTCTGTTAATATCAGATAAAGAGATCTCTGCTGTCTGCTTTTATTTCATGACATCTCTCCTTTTCTTCTGGGTGAAATGAGACTTATCCGACTGTCATCCGTTAACAATGACCAATGTAAGTGAGGCTTCAGAGAAGCCAAACAATGCAGGAATAGAGAGGTCTTCACTGCACGTTGCTCCCCAGTGCACAGTACCAGTTGGCTGCTCCTGTCTGCTAGCATGCACTGTACTTTTTTCCTCTTGATTGGAGAATCAAACAGCGCATTGTTGTTATGTTTCTTTTTTGTAGGACCAGTATAGGAAGTGTTTAGATTGTTTTTCACTCCAAGACAATGAACTTTATGTTGTTACAACTTGGCCCTGAAGCTCAGATTCATAGCAAAAAAATCTTTCCTTTCTTAGCCTTAGATCTATTCTGACTACCAAGCTCGGCATACAGCATTTTTAAAGCTCTCAATTGATCATTATTACTTTTTGGTTTTATTATATTTTAGATAGTGTAAGGATAGGTTAGAACTCCTGTAAAAATTTTAATGCAGTCTTTGTTCCTATTGAACTGAATTCTCCACACCTCCACAAGAAGTAAGGCCAGCCCTACAATATCCTCCAAACCATCTTTATAGATACTAACAATGCCCAATGCAATTGTGAATGTTCATACAGCCATCTTTTAGATTGTAAGCTCTAATGGGCAGGGCCCTCTGATTTCTCCTGTATTGAATTGTGTTGTAATGTACTGCTTGCCCTAATGTTGTAAAGTGCTGCACAATCTGTTGGCACTATCCCATATAATAATAATAATAATAATAAAAATCATTCATAAGAAAGACTGTTTGGCTGCCACAACTTACATGCTTGGCGGGCTGCCATATAATCTCTATAGGCGCTTTAAACTTTTCTAATTCCAGTAAACATGCTTGTATTGCTTGAAAGATGTGGTAATTTTATGGCTCAAAACAGGTCTAGTATAGTTGAGCAAAACTTTTCTAAGCTTCAGAACTAATGAAATGCTCATAACACTCATAAAACCACTAAAACCATCCTTACTCTTCATATGGGCGGCACAGTGGTGTATGGGGGCACAGCGGTGCAGTGGATAGCACCTTCACCTAGCAGCAAAAGGGTTGCAGGTTCAAATCCCAACCACGACACTACCTGCCTGGAGTTGCATGTTCTCTCTGTGCCTGCGTGGGTTTCCTCCCACGCTCCAAAGACATGCTGGTAGGTTAATTGAATCCTGTCTAAATTGGCCCTAGTATATATATGTAACTCACGACCTTAGATTGTAAGCTCCTTGAAGGTAGGGACTGATGTGAATGTGCCATGTAAAGTGCTGTGTAAATTAACGGTGCTATATAAGTACCTGAAATAATAGTACATTTATACTTACATATTTTGCCAAAATGGTGCCAATTTTTTGCAGAAGTCGCAGGAAAATTAAAGCTCCTAATTTCACTCATCCCTATTTGTCTCTGATTATCAAACAACTTTCACACTTAATTGTTTTACATGCTGTCAGTATAACGGACCATACTTTCAAGTGTATGACCATATTCCCATCCAAGTAAATAGATACCTAACGCGTCACGCTTTAAACGCTTCCAGTCCAGGCGAATTCTGTAATTTCTCTCCTACTTGTAAAAAACATAATTTTTTTTTAGAAAATGACTTAGAATTCCCAAAAATTATATATTTTATTTTAGCAGAGGCCCTAGAGAATAAAATATTGCATATTTTATGCCACATGATATTTATGCAGCAGTTTATCAAATGCACATTTTTGGAAAAAATACACTTTAATGGATTCTAATGCACAAAAAAAAATATAATATAATATATAATTGTTTGGTAAAATATAAAAGATGTTATGCCAAGTAAATAGATATCAAACATGTAATGCTTTAAAATTGTGTCCGCGCCACATTATGGCATCTAAAAACCTCCACAGGCAATGCTTTAAAAGCCTTTACAAGTTACTAGTTTAAAGTTACACAGGAAGTCTGGCACTAAAAATATTGCTTATTGCTCTCGCTGTGACATTCACGGCGATACCTCACATGTGTGGTGCGATCGCTGTTTAGATATTCGTGTGGGATCTATGTGCACGTTCACATTTGCGCATAAGCACTGGGAAACAGGAGCAATTTACATTTTTTTTATTGTATTCTTTTTTTTAATTAGATCTTTTCTCTGCCTTTCAAAGCATCTGATCAAACTGAGATCAGTTTGATCAGATGTTGTACAAGCCAGTAATGGCTTATAAACAAACAACCTGAAACCAGAAGTGCCAAAATCCTCACTTGCAGTGTAACTTTCGGTTTCTGGCCTCACAGACTGGGAGTAACTACAGAAGTTCCTCTTACTCTGTCTTGGCCATCGGCTCTGACTGGTTGCATTATTACTGGACTCCCTGATGGGACAGGAGAGCCCTGTAAAGCCCCTCGTCTGCCACCCAATAAAGTGATCAAATGGCTGTAAAGCCATCCAGATCACTTTTCCTTTTCATGGAGTCTTCAGCACTTAAAAAAAAGATGTCTCAATAAATGCTGCAAGTACGATGATTAAATATCGCCTTTCCTGTCAAAAGAATTATATATATGTACGGTGGACGGTAAGCAGTTAAAGTGGTAGTAAACCCATCCATTTAACAGTTTAAAAACCAGTTACATTTCCGGCACGTGCCGGAAATGTAACACTCCCATTGGTTGTGCTCTAAACCAAACTGTCAAACCATCCAATGGCTGGTGTCATAGCTGATCACATGTGCAGCATCACGTCAGTTGTAGATTAAACAGAGGCCAAGATGGCAGCTTCCTTGGCTGAAAATGATAGGGGGTATACTACCACTTTAACTGTAAACTTTCTGAGTTCTCAGCTATGACTGACCAGCCTATCTTCCTGCATCTATGAGGTTGCTTAACCAGACCATTACATTTGCAGCAAAACTAACTTTGGCATCCTGCTGTTATTTCCACAGTCCCACTCTCATGTAATTGGGCTATCAAATGAAAACCTTTTAGAAGAATCTATTTGTGAACAAAGCATTTTGCTGTAATACAGTACAAATGCACATGAAAGTAAAAGTCTGTAAGTTACCGGTAATGATTTTTGATACATAGAGTGTGAACTGTTTCATATATTGCATTTAATGATACTTAGTGATTTGTTAGCATGATACTTGGTGATTTGTTTCACAATTACTAGTTTGGGTATCCATGTATTAGAAGCAATCATAGTTGTACACAACAGATTCCTGAAATACTGTATATCTGTTAATAGGTAACATAAACACATCCCTGCAGACTGACCTTAGCATAACGGCCACTCACAAATATACTCCTAAATAGATTTCTATTACATATGCAAAATCCAAGGACCTGGTCTAACATTTTTAAAGAGGACCTTCAGCGTACCCCTCCCCCCATTTTCTTTTTCTCTGCCCCTGCTTACCTGGTGGTGTTCTAGGCACAGTTCACTCAGTTGGAAGGCATGCAACACTCTTAGATAATGGTTGTCTGGGAAGGCATATGTAGCAGCTGGTAAGAGTGAGTTTTTATTTTGCCAACATTTTGTCAAGAATTGTGAAATTTTGCATTTTGCTGAAATGCATGGAAGTAAATTGGGAGGCTTAAATTAGGTGGATTTTGGTGCTTAGGGGTGCAATGCTCTTTAAATGGTTCCTGAGGGTTAGGCAGGCCATAGACAGTGTGAATTTTTTTTCTTGCAACCATGGGTTGCAGGAAAGAAATTTGCTCATTCCTCCATCAACACAGACAGTGCAGACAGGGGAATCCCTCCTGCCAAGACATTGTATTCTCTCATCAGGGGTGGGGTGGGGGAAGCCACCCCCACTGCGAGAAGACAATGATTAATGCCTACAGCTACAGCAGCCACTAGTAATAATCACAAGTAAAATCCGGCAGGCTGATTGTACCCAAGTTTGATCGATCAACTTGGTACATTTAGCCTGCCCATACACGGTTCGAATCTTGGCCGGTTCCTGCTGCACATGTCTATGGCCGGCCTTAGCAAAACTCCTTTCAACCAATCTGGTTCTATTTTTGAGCGAGCGCTGGCATTAACCTGAGGATAACCCAAGCCCTAACCTAACATTTACCATGTCATTGTTAGAAAAGGAAAAGTATCACCGACAGTACTCATTTGTTATAAAACAAATCCATGTTGCTTTTTTTTTCAACATATTTTGTCTGCACAGTCAGTGAAGGATAAATCAGGGCCATTTGAAAGTCACACTTATAACAATGTATCCCTAAAGCAATTGAAACTCCCATCTCATACAAATGATATATGAGCAGATAACTGTTGGACAGGAAAGATGGCAACAGCCTATACATGTGCCATTTATAAAAATAGAATATCAGAAGCAAACTGTGTATCTCTTTTGGCTCTTTGTGTGGATATCAAAACTATGTGTTCCATATACAGTATTTACTTATATATGGAGGTCCTCAGAACAAAAGGTTCAGTGCTACATTTTCAATGTAGAGTTTTATACACATGTTCCTAATGAAAGGAAATATCTCCTCCTCCCCACTACTTGGTTGTCACTTTGTTCACAACAGCTCTCTGAGTAGTTAATGAGCCCCAATACTCATAAACCTGGTTCTTCCTCATAAGTATTCCTTAGTATCGTGCATGTTTAGCTAGTAATTCATATGGAATTAAAGCAGCAAGATCACATTTCCTATTGTTGCAGTCTTTCACTGCAGTCCTAGAAAGCCAGTATCACACCAATATCAGTTTATGAGTTACTGAAGAATGTGTTTCCACACATCAATTGGTCATACAGGGTAAAAGGTCATGGTGGAAGGTTCAGGTTAATGGAGCAGTTAGAGAGAACATCTCTATAGCACAGGAACCAGTGAACTGTATTAGGAGAAAGGTGCTTGAGTGATCAAAGAGACGACCCACAAAATGGTCATGTCCTGAATTCCTTTGAGTCATCAAGTCTCATGTTTTGAATCTTTGGGAAAATATGGGATGCAAAAACAAATATGTTTTGGTCATTTGATGGATCATATCAAACATCCTCAGCTTTCCAGTAGAATGTTTGTGATCATCAGTCCTGCCCTTTTCACAAGAATGAATTGTGCTGTGTGCTTATACCAATACAGGTCCACAATCGTGCCTCTTCACTAATGCATCTAATATTGTAAAGCACACGAGAGACAATAAAATGGTGAATAGAATTTATATATGCACAACTAGACAAAAAGGTATGATGGGACCCCATGTTATAACATGTAATGATTTCTAATACTGGCTATAATTTGGTATATCTTATGTCTAGTAGGAAAAAAGAACAATATCCATTGAATAGTTAATGGAAGACCACCCCAAATACCCCATCTGTTTGTGTGTGTGTGTGTGTGTGTGTAGACCACATATGCGATGCCGGTAATAACATAGCAAAAGAGAGACTGCAACAGGTAACCCATGTGTATGCTAATATTTCTAGTTTCTGAGGTTAGCATCATGATGGGCTTAGACTTGAATATTAATGGGCTGCAACAAGTGCTCTTTGACCTGACTAGGTTTTGGTTAGGCAAGTGTTTCGAAACATTTCTTAGTTGTGTACAATTATCACAACTTTAGTTGTGTATGAATTTAATTGCCATTTATTTATCTATTACAGGTACTTATATAGCACCATCAATTTACACAGCACTAAATATATATATATATATATATATATATATATATATATATATATAAATATATTGTACTCTCACATCAGTCCCTGCCCTCAAGTGGCTTGCAATCTAAGGCCGACCATAGATTATTTGAATCTCGGCTGGTTCAATAGAAGCCGACTGAGATTTGAATCATATATGGGCAGGCTGAAGGTACCCAAGTCTATCGATCGATTGGATTGGGTACAACCAGCCTACCAAATTTTACATGCAATTATCGCTAGCAGTTGGCATAGACACTAGCAATAATCACTTGGCGGGGACGGCTTCCCGTGGTTGCAGGAAATACATTTTCGCTGTGTTTGGCCTGCATAAGGGTCTCTAACTCACATTCATACATAATAGGGCCAATTTAGACAGGAGGCAATTAACCTACCAGCATGTCTTCAGAGTGTGGGAGGAAACCGGAGCACCCAAAGAAAACTCATGCAGGCATAGAGAGAACATAATTAAATTAGTATACATTTTTTGAACATTTTTTTTTAAGTTAATTTCCAATATACTTTTGCTAGTTAATTAGGATTTGGTAGGCATGTAACAATTGCCTACAAACTACGCCAAGGTTGTCTCCTCAGTAATGTCCATTGGAACACATTCAAGCCCAAATTCTTCAGCGGCATCCCAGTGTTAGTTGACACTAGAATAGAAGTATATTCATACAAGACATATTCACAGATAATTTGAGCCCTGCAGTGTCCTATCTGGATTGAGAGACAGTATCAACAGTGGTACAACTCCCAGACCAGGCTAGGCAATACCACTCGACTTGGTAGGCACCATTTGTAAATCTGACCACCAGCATATACTTTAGTAGGAGCAGTCTATTCCTATTCCAATCTTTATTCACATGAGACTCAATTAAGAAAGCTAAAACAGCTCAAGGTACTGTTATTTTTGAGAAATGGACAGTTACAGTATCTTTATTGAGGGCAACAAGATTTGTAAATTCCAGCCACATGGCTGAAAATAGAGATGAACAATTTTGTGTAAAGTTTGATAAATAGAGCCTTTTGTATCTAAATTAACAGATTTCAAAAATGATTAATGTATGTTTTTACTGCCGTATGCATGCGCAGTGGCACTGAAACATTACCTGTTTAATAGAAGCAATCCGTAATTATTCTTTAGATTGTTTAACAGTTGCATGTCTAGCATTACTTATTACTATCAGTATTCCTGTATTGTGTAGTTATTTCTTAATTACATTTTGCTACAGTTGATAATCATATATTAGAATATTAATCCCGAAGCATGTAAATGTAATGTAACACAGTCCTACTGGCCATACCACTAGAAAACCTTTCTTACTACAATGTACTCAATGATATTTAAAAAGCATCATTATTAAACTTGACTTCATTTAGCGAAATATTTACAATTTTAGATAGATAAACACTCACAAATGGGCTTCTGCAAGAATCTGAATATTTAATCTTAATACTGAACCCTGGGCTTAACAAATATTGTTTAAATACAAGAGTCCCTCCCACAGCTCTGCCTATTGCACAAGCAATATACAGCACAAAGATGACATTGCCAATTTTACAAGGTAATGTCTGGGTTTGCAAAGGCATTTGTTACACACATTATGATATTTTACACCGTTAAAAAAAGGGGGGGGGGCTGATTTACCAAAGGAGTTGAGAATCGTCACTCAGTAAACTGAGTGAATATTAACTTCAATTATTTAACAATTAATGTGAAAAATAAATTCTAGCTTGCTTGTTTCATCAGCACATGATTAGATATTTAAAGTAAACAGGAATTTGTTTTTCACATGATTGGTTAATCAAAGTGAATATTCACCCAATTTATTGAGTGAAGATTCTCATTTCCTTTAGTAAATTAGCCCAAGTCAATTAAGTGACGTTGACAACTATTTTGACTGTAAGCTAACCCCTGACCCTGGAAATTTCGGTGCCAAGTTTAAACAAAGTAAGTAATGTTAAAAAGTATAACTGCATGATTATAAGGATTTAATCTGTAGAATATATATATAGTATCTCACAAAAGTGACTAAACCCCTCACATTTTTGTAAATATTTTATTCTATCTTTTCATGTGACCACACTGAAGAAATGACACTTTGCTACAATGTAAAGTAGTGAGTGTACAGCTTGTATAACAGTATAAATTTGCTGTCCCCTCAAAATAACTCAACATACAGCCATTAATGTCTAAACTGCTGACAACAAAAGTGAGTACACCTCTAAGGGAAAATGCCCAAATTGGGCCCAAAGTGTCAATATTTTGTGTGGCCACCATTATTTTCCAGCACTGCCTTAACCCTCTTGGGCATGGAGTTCACCAGAGCTTCACAGGTTTCTATTGGAGTCATCTTCCTCTTGTCCATGACGACATCATGGAGCTGGTAGATGTTAGAGACCTTGCGCTCCTCCACCTTCCATTTGAGGATGCCCCACAGTTACTCAATATGGTTTAGGTCTGGAGACATGCTTGGCTAGTCCATCACCTTTACCCTCAGCTTTTTTAGCAAAGCAGTGGTCATCTTGGAGGTGTGTTTGGGGTCCTTATCATGTTGGAATACTGTCCTGCGGCCCAGTCTCTGAAGGGAGGGGATCATGCTCTGTTTCAGTATGTCACAGTACATGTTGTCATTCATGGTTCCCTCAATGAACTGTAGCTCCCCAGTGCCAGCAGCACTCATGCAGCCCCAGACCATGACACTCCCACCACCATGCTTGACTGTAGGCAAGACACACTTGTCTTTGTACTCCTCACCTGGTTGCCGCCACACACACTTGACACCATCTGAACCAAATAAGTTTATGTTGGTCTCATCAGACTACAGGACATGGTTCCAGTAATCCATGTCCTTAGTCTGCTTGTCTTCAGCAAACTGTTTGCGGATTTAGAAGAGGCTTCCTTCTGGGACGACAGCCATGCATACCATTTTGAGGCAGTGTGCGGCGTATGGTCTGAGCACTGACAGGCTGACCATCCCCATCCCTTCAACCTCTGCAGCAATGCTGGCAGCACTCATACGTCTATTTTCCTAAGATGACCTCTGGATATGATGCTGAGCATGCGCACTCAACTTCTATATCCGACCATGGCGAGGCCTGTTCTGAGTGGAAACTGTCCTCTTAAACCGCTGTATGGTCTTGGCCACCGTGCTGCAGCTCAGTTTCAGGGTCTTGGCAATCTTCTTATAGCCCAGGCCATCTTTATGTAGAGCAACAATTCTTTTTTTCAGATCCTCAGAGAGTTCTTTGCCATGAGGTGCCATGTTGAACTTCCAGTGACCAGTATGAGAGAGTGAGAGCAAAAAAAACAAATTTAACACACCTGCTCCCCATTCACATCTGAGGTCTTGTAACACTAACGAGTCACATGACACTGGGGAGGGAAAATGGCTAATTGGGCCCAATTTGGACATTTTCACTTAGGGGTGTACTCACTTTTGTCACCAGCAGATTAGACAATAATGGCTGTGTGTTGAGTTATTTTGAGGGGACAGCAAATTTACACTGTTATAGAAGCTGTACGCTCACTATTTTACATTGTAGCAAAGTGTCATTTCTTCAGTGTTGTCACATGAAAATTATAATAAAATATTTGCGAAAATGTGAGGGGTGTACTCACTTTTAGTTAGGCCTGACTAAAAGTGCAGGCCTGGATGTTTTGATCTGGGCAGGGGGGGAGTGGCCCAGGGAGAGCTGGAGATTGCAGGAAGGAGCACCCCTCTGATACTTCTCCCCTTTGTATCCATAAGGCTCTGGAAAAGGGGATGGGAGAGGAGGTGTGACTTTCTGAAGTGTGTTAAGGAGCCCTGACCAATCCTCTATCTGGATTGGCAGGGGGCAGGCCTCCTTAAATACTGTGATCTGCCCAGCAGGGGGGGGGAGGAGAGTGTTGGGTGGAAGAGTGGAGAATGTAGTGAGGTGCTGTGGAGGCTTCACCTGGGAGGGAGCACCTAGTTTTGGGGGTGACCTTGAGGCCTGGAGACTCGGGTGCAGCCAGGAGAGGAGTAATTTCCTGGAGCAGCACAAGGGAGCAGGAGAGTAGCAGAGAGGCTACATTGAAGGCTCTTTAAAGGATCCAACGGTGTCGGCGAGTGACAGACCCTGGGAGCTGGATGAGAAGGCTGGAGCAGGAGACAGTGGACAGTCTGTGGAGGTCAGCGGAGCCAGTCCAGGGAAGGAGTGTCACTGGACAGTGAGGTGGGCTGTAGGGGCCTGGATGAAGGATGGGCTGGGAGTTGTAGTTCATCCAGGACCAGCTAGCACCAACATACTTAGCTACACAACTGAGGGCCCATGGCTTCACAACTAGGAGCCCGTGGTCCTTACCTGTAATGGGTGGTCCAGAGGTCCTACTAGCAGAAGTGCAGGCTTCACCATGTGCTAGCTGTGGCGGAGGAAGAGGTGTCACGGAGGCCTGGTAAATTGCCTTTCAAGCTTGTAACAGCAAGTAGTGAGCAGGAGTGAAGAAAGAGAAGAGTAACCATCAGCAGGTGTCTGTGCTGGAGGAAGAAGAAGTGTATATACTGCAGTGTATATAGAAGGTCCCCTGATTTGATCTTTGGGCATCCCACAGTTACGTCTTTCCCTATCCAAGTTTATTCAGTGACTCTGGGTGTGTAGAAAATCATGTCATTGGGGGCAGCGGGCAGGTGGACCACAACTACCAGGCACCCCCAAGAAGAAACATGGCTACATTTGGGGCTCATCCGGGATTTACCTGCAAAGCTGCCAGTCGTTGCCACTAGCAACCACAAGAGAACTGAGCCAGGAACTGTAACCTGCCACCACCTAACAACTACACTCCTTATTTTCTCAATCAGCTCATCCCCCGCAGTTTACTGTCCTTTCGTATCATTCAACCCTCCCTCTTAGATTGTAAGCTCTAACGAGCAGGGCCCTCTGATTCCTCCTGTATTGAATTGTATTGTAATTGTACTGTCTGCCCTAATATTGTAAAGCGCTGCGCAAACTGTCGGCGCTATATAAATCCTGTATAATATAATATAATATAAGTTGTCAGTGTACCTGCAAAGTTTTATCCTCCACACAAGGGGTTACAACTACGTGACATGCAGCAGGCCTGCTTATCAGGTCTTTTGGCGCCAGCTCATCTGGTAACATGGGGGGGGGGTGCTACGCCCTATAAGAGTCTCAGTGCTTGCAACCTGTAGCAGACACCGCGTGAGAGAGGAAGATGGTGGAGGGTGGTCGTCTGTTGCCATCGCTGGTTGCCAGAAAAGTGACATGGTTGCAATAGCGATCCAAGTAGTATAGCAATTAACAATAAAAACATCTTACAATTCATGGTAATGGTTCCCCATCCATCAGTGTAATAATTATTGAACACATACAATAGATATATGCTGCATGACCCATAGCTTGTTGTTCCATGGGGTTAGACCCCTAGGTAAAAAAAATAAAATATGAAAAAGATATAGGACAGTAGAAACCGGTAGCACATAGGGTACCCAGACACAGTAGGTGGTGGCTCTCCGCGTTTCATGGCTTCAAAAACGGCCACTCATCAGGAGCATACGTGTTCATGGGCTAAAAGATAATGAGGTGAAATTGTCCACTTCATTTCACCTCATTCTCTTTTAGCCCATGAAATTGTCCACTTCATTTCACCTCATTATCTTTTGTGTGTCTGGGTACCCTATGTGCTACCGGTTTCTACTGTCCTATATCTTTTTCATATTTTATTTTTTTTACCTAGGGGTCTAACCCCATGGAACAACAAGCTATGGGTCATG
>BLSH010209547.1:257233-303921 GCA_018402905.1 Glandirana rugosa | reverse complement strand
AGGGACATGTTAGGAAAAATTTAAATGATCTGCAGTGCAGGCAATCAGCTGCAGCTACTGATCACTGTTTTCTGATAGCAGCGGGGGTTTCTCCAGACGGAGTGTTTGTGTAGATGGAGGAATCTGCCCACTGGTTGAAAAAGAAAGAAAGAAGAAATGTGCCGCCTGCGTTTCCAGGACAGGAAGTAAAGAAAAATCTGTAATAGGATCCAGTAAATTGTAAGTTGATAAAAATAAAATATTAAAATATATATTTTTGAATGCATTCTTACTTTACAGCATTTCTTCACACCCATTTAAAACGTTTTTGCACATTAATGTACATGTATACAGTATATACAGTATATTCTTGCATAAGCCCAGATGGCAGTTAATCACTCTTTGCTTTTTAAGATATTATAACTGCCACTGATTCACTGTTCAGACGGACATAGAACTGAATTTGAAGGCATCCATTATTGTTTACTCCATTGTATAGAATCTGCCTAAAATGTGCTTTGCTAATGCTAGTCTGCAGGTTACTGGGAGAGAAGATCATGAGAATTGAATCACAAATTTCTTAAAGCGTCTAAAAATAGAGCTCAGTATGCTCAGCATCCAGAATGCTTTTTCCATTCTATAGTGTGTCTGTTAATGGCAATGTCAGAGCCTGGCAAGTTGAATGGAAAGCTGGGTAACCAAGAAAAACATTTACATTATGAAAATTAATTTACTGTCATCGTGCTTAAAGTGCTGCACACTTAAAGTGTTATTTTGCGGTTAGCATGTTGTTTTCCTTTTGGAATATTAAAAGCAACAATGTATATAAGGGAAAATAACATAATTATCTTTAACTTCGGTTGTTTATATTCTTATAAGAGATTCAAGCTGAGCATTTATATGTAATTGCTGTAGGAAAATTCAGCAACTGAATAATAGACTGTGTGGAAAGAGGTCACACACTTATAAGTAGATATATGGAATCACACAGAAAAAAAGTTTTGCTGTCAATGAATATAAACGTTCCAATACATGTATGGAGTACAGGTGACTTCCAGAGTCAATATCTGCTTTGATAGCAGAAGGTAGCTGCAGCTTTATGATAACCACATCTGCCTATGCATTTTCCCAGAGAATAACAGCCTATAGTGACCTCCATGCAGTCTACTTGCCGGTTCACACTTGTGCGAGTTGATTGCGAAGACGATGAGTTACCAAAAGCCTAAAATGGCATGTCATCCCAAAATACATTGTGTTCAATTATGGTGGTTCACATTAATGCATTGCAATTTGTCTGAGAATGTGATACGATAAGAAAAAGGGTCCTGTGCGAGTTTACTACGTTGCGTTGGGAATTTATTCTCCATAGACATGAATGTAAATCGCCCTAGATTTGCATTATACGTTCTAATATGTGCGTTATATGTAGATTTGTCCCCTCCCTTTTCTCTCCTCCCTTTCATCCCCTCCACTCTTTCTGTTCCCTGTTTGCTGTCCATGCGCTCACAACGACAGAGACCATGGCCCCCAGACGTCGGAGTAGCATCGACAATGAGCAGCTCATTCGACTGGTCCGTGACAGGCCCTATATTTGGGACAGCCGGATGCCAGAAAACAAAAATAATGCCTGTAAGAACAGAGGCTGGGAAGAGGTTTGCCAAAGTCTGCATTCTGAGTGGGAAGGCTTCACACCTCAAATTTGCAAAGAAAAACGTGAGTATATATGGTACCTGTGTATTTTCTACCCACCAATGTATGTGACAGTCATTGCACAGACCATGAATGTCAGTGACATCCATCCCACTGACCACCAATGTAAGTGACATCCATCCCACTGACCACCAATGTTAGTGACATCCATCTCACTGACCACCAATGTAAGTGACATCCATCCCACTGACCACCAATGTTACTGACATCCATCCCACTGACCACCAATGTAAGTGACATCCATCCCACTGACCACAAATGTAAGTGACATCCATCCCACTGACCACCAATGTAAGTGACATCCATCCCACTGACCACCAATGTAAGTGACATCCATCCCACTGACCACCAATGTTACTGACATCCATCCCACTGACCACCAATGTAAGTGACATCTATCCCACTGACCACAAATGTAAGTGACATCCATCCCACTGACCACCAATGTAAGTGACATCCATCCCACTGACCACCAATGTAAGTGACATCTATCCCACTGACCACAAATATAAGTGACATCCATCCCACTGGCCACCAATGTAAGGTATATTAATCAAACGGACCACTAATTTAATGTTACTGAATCATATTAACCATGTATCATTGACAGCAACGAAAAATATGTTTCTTTTTATTTAATAGCATCAAGCTGCCATGACACCTGACCGTCAGGACTCATAAAGTAGTCAGTGAAATCCTCCCGGATGCTGGCCCCTCTATAATTGCCCCTGGTCCACTCTGCAGGTTCCATGTCGTTGATCAAAGAGTCCTTGAACAGGTAGCCATCTCTTGCCTGAACAAAATTGTGTAGTGCACAGGCAGCTTTGATGGCAATGATGGCGTCCTCCAATGTTAGAGTTATTGGTGTGTGAAGAAATTGTCATTTATTAGCAAGGATTCCAAAACTACACTCCACAACTCGTTGCACTCTTGTGAGTCGATAAATAAAAACTCTCTTTTCCACAGACAGTGACCGATTGACATATGGGCAGAGCATGTTTTCAGAAAGAGCGAAAGCTTCATCCCCAACAAAAACAAAAGGGAGACAGGGTTGAGATGTTCCAGGAAGTGGGCGTTGATTCAGGAGCTCAAGTGTGTTCTCATGTTCTCACGAAGCATTCTTCCAAAACTGGAGTGAGAAAAAATGCTGGAGTCAGAACTGCTCCCATACGAACCAATATCGCTGTATGTGAAGGAATAATTTGCATCATCCACTGCCAGTAAAACGAAGGAGAACATTTTTTTATAACTAAAAACTTTTGTCCCACTACATACAGGCCTCACAATTCTGATGTGCTTGCCGTCTATTGCACCAACACAGTTAGGGAAGTTCCATCGCTCTCAAAAAAATTGCATCACTCTCATCACCACATCTTTTAGGACCTCCCAGATGGCAATACAGATGTCCCGCACAATGTGTAGTGTTGGCAAAATGTATTTCCAGTTGCAAGGTACCTGGAATGAAAAAAAAACAAAAAATGTATTTGTCATGTTTTTACTTTATTACAGAATTCTTCACATGTACAAGGTGGCGTAGCCTTAAGGACACATTGCAGAGACACCTGAGAATGGAGCGTGAGGCGAGAAGTGGATCTGGTGCCCATCCAAAGCGTCCCTATACCTACGCCAAATACCTAGATTTCTTGAAGCCAGTACTAGAATTAAGGAAGTAAGATATTGGACAATTTACTGTCCATCTCTCTAATTAACCTGTCTCCCCCCTCCCCCCCAGTCTCCCCCTGGCCTTCATTTCTCCCCCTATCATCTTCATACCTTGTGTTTGTAGCCGCAAACAGTTATAATTTTACATTTTTGTATTGCTGCACTGAAGGAAGTTGGAAGGAGGAGGAGGCTGAGGAGCATTCTGCTACTGTGGATGTAGAGGAAGGGGTCTCATTTGCATGCACACATGAGGATTCATCTATGGAGGTACATGGTTTCCAGTCGAACAATGTACAGGCCTTGAATGACTCATCTACACAAGACCAAGATTAAACAAATAAGCTACTCACAATAGTGTCAGGGATCCATGAACAAATTGATGCCCAGCAATGTCCTCATACATTGTTTGCTTTAAGTTTGGTGCCACTTCTCAAAGAGGTCTTGCCAGACCGCTACTTTAACATAAGGATTGCGGTACAACATTACATACACTCCTTCACTGACCATGCTTCTGTGCAAATGCAAGACACAAGTACCCACATTTTTGCTTCCGTTCCCTCAGCTCCAAACCCTTATCCCTCCAGTTTTCGGGAAAACACTAGCATTTATGAGACTCCTCGTTATGGAATCCCATATCCCATTCCTTCCCCATTTACTTCAGTAATCCCCTCCCCCCAATATGAACAATGGATATGAGACCACTTGCCTCTACTTCTTCCCATTTCCCCCCACCCAACAGACCACCGCAGCTCTATGAGCCAGTAACATCCATCGCTAACCAACATCCACCTGCACCAAGACCCATGGAACAGCCCCAACAAAGAATTCCAGGTCAATATCCATATCAACATAGATCGGTTGCAGCTGCCTCATCAACAGTGCCTCCACCATATCCACAGTATGGGCCCTCCAGTGGACCACTGGATATAGAGGCATCCCCGCTTGTGCCATTGAGGCAATATCCCTCGACACAGGGTACAGCCTTGGAGCATACACCTCTGAACTCAGCTGCACTACAATGGCATGATTTGTCAAACCCTGGGGAACATGGTTCCCCAACTTTTTTGAATCTATAGATATAGACACCATGACAGGTAGTTACCTGCAGAAGTTTGCTCACTGCTAATGCCACTGCCACTGTAAATTTAATCCATATTGCACTTGTTTTGTTTGATTACGTTTTTTTTGTTTTATGACTATATGTTCATTGTAATATGTACTTTGATTTTGCATGGTACAACTAAGGAAAGTACAATACATTCACAATGTACATGTGGGTTACTGTTCAAGGACATGTGGGAGAGAGGGGGGGGGGATTAAGATAGGAAGGAAGAGAGTCAGTGGAAGGAAGAGAGTCAGTGGAAGTTAGAGGGTCACAGCAAGTTAAAAGAGGGTCAGAGCAAGTTAGTAAGTGTGAGGAAGGAAGAGTGTCAGTGGAAGGTAGAGAGTCAGTGGAAGGAAGAGAGTCAGTGGAAGGAAAAGAGTCAGTGGAAGGAAGAGAGTCAGTGGAAGGAAGAGGGTCACAACAAGTTAAAAGAGGGTCAGAGCAAGTTAGTAAGTGTGAGGAAGGAAGAGAGTCAGTGTAAGGAAGAGCATCAGTGGAAGTTAGAGGGTCAGAGCAAGTTAGTGTGAGGAAGGAAGAGTTTCAGTGGAAGGAAGAGAGTCAGTGGAAGGAAGAAAGTCAGTGGAAGGAAGAGAGTCAGTGGAAGGAAGAAAGTCAGTGGAAGGAAGAGAGTCAGTGGAAGGAAGAAAGTCAGTGGAAGGAAGAGAGTCAGCGGAAGGAAGAAAGTCAGTGGAAGGAAGAGCGTCAGTGGAAGTTAGAAGAGGGTCAAAGCAAGTTAGAAATTTGTGAAAGGAAGGAATCGAGGTAGCGGGAGGATGAGGGGGAGAAATAGCATCAAGAGTAAGATAGAAATAGAAAGACAGAAGATTAATAAGGAGAGTATAGTCTCCTCATAACGCTGTTCTTGTTATGCATAATGTTGGCTGTTTCAACAATAGTTCTGAATGGTTAAGAAAATTATGTCATTACATGCAGTTTACAATTTAAAAAAAAAAAAAAAAATTATATACAATAAATACTTTTTTTGAAGACAACTTTCGAGTGATCTGATTGCATTTCTTGTATAGCTTACTATGCTGCAAAACATGAAATTTCACAATATCAATGTAATTTACCTTAAGGTAACAAGCAATCTTTCAGCTGGCTCTACACTATTCCAGAAGGTTGTATTCTGACGCTCCAAACGGGTACCGAGTAGGCCAAATGACTCATCAAAAATGCTAAAAACAGATACATACATACATGCATAAGGGGCAGGCAAAAAGTTGGGGGGTGTTCAAAGAATGGTTAACAGGCTGGAGTGTGCTAGTGAGAGGAGAAGAGAGGGAGAGAAAAAGGTTGATGATGAGAGGGAGGATGAGAAGAAAGAAGGGTACAGGTAGGGAGGAAGATGGGGAGAAAGAGAGATTACATACTAACCTTTTGACTGACATCCGTGCATAGTTGAAGAACATCTCTTCATGTTGACGGAGATCATTATAGAACAGAGGTTCTCAACTCCGGTCCTCGGGACCCACTAACAGGCCAGGTTTGCAGGATAACTGAAATGCATCACAGGTGATATCATTTGCTGCTCAGTGATTGCAGTATTCTAGTCTGCATCTCCACAAGGTAATACTTAAAATCTGGCCTGTTGGTGGGTCCTGAGGACCGGAGTTGAGAACCACTGCTATAGAGGATCCTGAGCTGGTCTCTCTCTTCCCTATTGGAAATTATTGGATAGACCCAATATCTTTGGTTTCTTATCGGTCTCCTCCTCCTCCTCCTCCTCCTGGCTTTGTCCTTCTCAATCAGGACTGCAGCAGTAGCAGTAACAACTGCTGCCAAAACCAACGGCATTTGATGAAACATTGCAACACAACACAAATCACACAACTCTCCCCACAAACCAGGAAGTGCACAGGAAGTTGACAACCATTTTTTGCATGCCTTCTTGATTGGCCTAAGCAAAAATCGCATCTAAGCATCAAATTCGCATAAGAATCGCGCTGTGAATAACCAAAAATGCGCACTCCTAAACACAAAAAAATTGCATTAAAATCGCACTGGTTTGCATCGCACACGTGTGAACCAGCACTACAAGTCTACTTTAGACACCAAAGATGAAGAGTAGCACTTCACTCATGCAGGTCCCCAACAGTTGTCATTTGGGATCATCTCAGCAGCCTAGTTACTATCCTCCTCACCTGCCCATCAACAGAATAGTACCGCACCTAGCTCCTTGTTGACCTACCTTTATACAGGCTATCCCCATTTCCTTCTATCATGAATGCTGCTGGCAGAAATTTTCACCTTACCAACCTCTCGGAGGCCGCTGCGCCTCTCTGCTAATCCGCCTACTGGTGTCTGATTGCCCAACAAATAAAATTCCATATACTTACAATAACATACAAAGCCATCCACATGTTGGTTCCAAGGTCAATCACCAACCTCATTTTAAAATGTCACACAAATCACCCTATCCGCTACTCCCAAGACCCCTCATCACCTCCTCCAATGCTTGCCTCCAGGATTTCCCATGAATCTCTCCCATCCTCTGGAACCCCCTACCCCAGTCTGTCTGCCTATCTCCTACTCTGTCCATCTTTAGGCAATCTGTGCAAAATCATCCCTTTTGGAAATCCTATTCCACCTTCGCCTAAATAACTGTCCTTTTACTTTCTCCATCAGCTCATCCCACACAATTAAAGCGGAGTTTCACCTTATTAAAAGTCAGCAGCTACAAAAAGTGTAACTGCTGACTTTTAAAAATCAGACTCTCACCTGTCCAAGGCTCCAGCGATGTGGACGCCCTCTGCCTTGCTCTTCTCCCCCTCCTCCATGCCGCGCCGGCATAGCAAATGTGGGCACCCAGCTTTGGCTTCGCGCTGCCCTTTGTCAATGGCCAGTGTATCTTCTGGGACCTCTCCAAGAAGATTGCCGGATGGGAGGGGGGGAAGGTGAACTTCCTTCCGGTTCTGTGGCACCAGGAGGGGAAGTGCAGCTGGGACCCTGTCAAAACAGGGTCCCCGCTGCCCCCCCAAAAAAATGGCATGCCAATTGTGGCATGTAGGGGGTCACCTTCCCTTAAAGCGGAAGTTCCACTTTTGGGTGGAACTCCGCTTTAATGCCTTTTGTATTACTTTCCCCTCCCTTTAGATTGTGAGTTCTCACAAGCAGGGCTCTCTTGTAGTAAATTGCATTGTAATGGTACTGTCTCCCTTTATTTTGTAAATCACCATGCAAACTGTTGGTAATAATAGTAATGATAATAATAAAAAAAATACAGTACCATATCGGTGCTCCTATATAACATGTACAGCTGATGCAGGGAAGGTCTACTGCATTGACAAAGGCATGTTTCTTGTAGGACCCCACTGCTCCGTCATGTGACCGGTGATGATGTCACTTCTTGAGCTGCAGGGCCAGCTACCAGGATACTGTAATTTCAGTTATATACCCCCCCCCCCCCCAACCATTTTATTATGCTTCCCTATGTGAGCAGAAATCTTTGTATTGTAGAAAAGATGCTCAGTTCCTCTCAAATAAAAAGCTTTCGCAGATCTACTAGTGATGTAGGGATTTAAAGAGCACCTGCCAAACCTTTATAGCAAGATATCCTAAATTGCTATTCAAGTTGCTGTCTAAGTGTAAAATGTAGGAGCTCACAGTTACCTTTGATTGCTGTCACTGGCCTGACCTAATAAATGTAGCAAACTGAATGGATCCTATGGATGTAAACTCATTGTATACTGTGGATTTCCCCATTTTGTAGCAATACTGTCCTTTGTATTGCCTTTTCAATAAGACTGTCTGCACATAGCACTAACATGAGTTTCTCGCCTTTTCAATGTTCTACACAGGATTACAATTAAAAATTTAACATATACGGTCTAAGGGATGTCTAATGACTGGACTGAACTGGGATTATAATAAGCACAGTGGAAGAAAATGGCCAGTGCTTTGCCTGCGCCCTGCGTCTTATTCCATAATGAACAGTATACACTGCAATTATATTAAGGATTTCAGGAAAGATGCACACATACGGCAATAATACATTAATCCTCTTCTTGCAGCCAATATAAATATTTCTGTCTACCTACATATTCCTATATAATGACATACTGTATGTACTGACTCTAAACATATACTGGGGGTATACTCCACTGGCTACTGTTTCACATAAATAGATTTGATAGTTAAAACTAAACTGGACATAACCTGTGCTGTGTTAAAGTGAACAAACATTTTAATTGGTGTAGTTCCATGCAGGGCTAGTCACCACGGATAATCATATGTTTAATAAGTCAAATCTTGATAAGTTTCTAAAATACAGTTATAACATATTAAATATAAGTCTAAAAAATGTTCCTTTCCTTATTTTTAGTTCACCTTGGTGAAAAATGCAATTAAATTGTAGAAAATGTGCCACTAAAGATTTCACAACCATAACAAATATGACTCAAACTCTTATATTGTATGTAATAACGTTTTCTTGCATTAAAAATATACTTGAATGGTAAGGTTTATATAAAAATATTATACATTTCAGCTTGAGCCTATGATATGCTGCAAATTACTGAAGTGAAATAGTGTTCAGGTCATTTATACCTGTTAATGCCATTTTTTTTTTTTTTTTTTGCTCAGCTGGGAAGGAAGAGGAAAGCAATGCCTAGAGCACAATTACATTAAGCATAGCTACCTATTGACTGTACATTTTACCAAGTTGTTGGGATCCTTGTTAGATTATAAGCTTTCACAAACAGGGCCACCCTAACCTCCTGGTCTTGAATTGTGTTGTAACTATTCTTTCTCTCGTTATATTGTAAAGTGCTGTGCAAACTGTTGGTACTCTAAGTCCTGTCCAGTGGCGGCTGGTGTTTTTTTTTTGGGGGGAGGCGGCAAAACAACCCCCTCATGGGGTAGTTTGATAGGTCATTCGGCCCCGCACTTACCCCATCTTGGTCGTTGGCAGGCAGCACTCCTACGGGCAACTGGCGGTGGCTTCTATCGTGTCTCCTTCTCCTCTGTATCATGGCAGCTTCTGCCATGCGTCTCCTCCCTACTCCTCCTCCTAGGCATCCAGTAGGATCACCTGTCCTTTCAGTTAATCGAGTGACGGGTCTCAGGACCCGCTTCCTGATTAGCTGTGAGAATAATCAGTGTGACAATAGCGAACATTCATTCACTACTGTCACATAAGTGTGTGTTTGGGGTGCAGTGCTCTGTGCCCTGAGCCCACCAATTTTTTGAAGCCTATTATAGCCTCTGGCTCTAATCACATGCTTAAAAAAAATCCCCTATTGGAATCCATCTGTCCGGCGCTCCATGTGTAGATTAGGGGACCGGAAGCATGAATAGGGGGGCGGGGCCCCTGCGCCCCTTATTGACAGGCCACCGCTGGTCCTGTCTAATAATAATATTAATGTCATTACACTTGGATATACATGGTATGTTTCTAATGGGCACAGAAGAAAGTAATCTTAGTTAAATGTACACTCACATGCTGTATGTGGAAATACAAGCAATGTGCTTCCAAAGTAATAATATAAAAGTTACCCCCCAAGCCGTGTTAAAAACATTTGGGCAATACAGGAAGTAAGCTATTATAAAAGTCTGTACATAATAAGTAGGGATGGGCTCTTGGTTCGAGTGGAATGTATGTTCGTCTTGAACATTGGGTGTTCGCCTGTTCGGCGAATCCTAACATTATGGGGTGTTCGCGGGAAATCAGAGCGTTCCATAATGCAGTCAAATCCCAATCACAGTGCAATCTGCTGTGAGAGCCATGAATGGCCAAAGGCAGGAGACCTTTGGCCAATCATGGCTCAGGGGGCTCAATCCATGCCCACACTATATAAGGCCGCTTCACCAGCGGCCATACGTAGTGTGTGACAGTGGAGATAGATAGATAGGTAAGTTAGCAGCGTTTAGGAGTTTAGTATATGGATAGTTAGATATACAGTGTAGACAGCCCGAGCTATATATAGGCAGTGCAGGCAGTGTAAGAATATATATATATATACAGCCTAGTGTATATATATATATATATATATATATATATATATATATATTTCCTGGACCTCCTCATATCAGCCTACTATGGGTCAGCTCCGCCCCCTCTGACCCCTCCAGGACAACCTCTTTCCCAGCCTATAAGAGGCGGCTGTCTGCCCATATGCAGTGTTCTTTTTTCGTCCTCGCTCCGTACGCCCCCTAAGAAAAATAGATATATTCATACACACACGCAAGAAGAAGCACGGTAGGAGACTTACTGAGAAACCTTGTAATGTCCATGCGATCCTGCTCAGGTTCATGCGCTCTCCTGAGTTCAGAAGACCCCCTGTCTGGGCTGTAAATCTCCCTATGTGGTGGTACCCTTGGTGCTGGGTCTCAGTTAGCAGTATAAATGACCGCATGTGTACACCGGCCTCTAGAGAGTGGTTAAATACTGTTGGTTTGGGCTGTGTGGCGAATTGATGAAATAGCAGGCAGGCTGGGGCTTGTAGTTCCACAGGAACTCTTAGGAGGTTGCTGAGAGTGGCCACTTCCTGGTATGATAGGAACGCCTTCTCCCATGCTCTGGTTCCTGCTTCCCTGCTGTGATTACAGCACCTGGAGCTCCAGCTGGTCTCATAATCACTGCCTCTGTGCTGAGTGATGTGGGATCTCAACATGGCTGCTGCCTTGAGTTGCTGGATAGATCTCTGGCTGTCTGTGTGTTTCCAGGTATCCCGTGTCCTCCTGCCTACCTCTATAGCACTGAAGAACGCATGGAAAGGTTTGTTATTTTTAATTTTTTTTTTGTGTGTGTGTTTTTGCTTTTTGTTGTTTTTTTTTTTTGTTTTGTTTTTAAAAGAGTGCATTCTTCTCTACACTGAGAGAAGACCCAGATGCGGGATAAACGCCCGCAGGGAAGTACTAAAGAGCAGCAATACCTGCAAAGAAAGAAGCGCTCAAAGCGTGATAAGTCGGGTCACAGGAGTGGTCGGCGGCGGGATAAAATCCCTGTGCAACGCCACTCCAGATCACCCTCATCGGTGCCTCATTGCAGTACCTTGAGCCCAGGCCAATTGCTGTTGCAACACCAGAAAGCAAGTGCTAGCATGTGCATAAGCAAAGACGCAAATCCTCTTCATCTTTTGGTAGGGCCTCGGCCCGGGAAGAGGAGAAGGCCTGCTGGGCATGCGGGGCAAACTTCCTACCAGGGAGGTGTGTATATTTCACTTGTATGAAGCACTCATCCGAGTCAGAATCAGAGCCAGATGCGACATTTTGCTACAGTTCAGATTAACATTCAGAGGATTCTGAGTCAGATCTGTAACCAGACACTCATGCATTGGATTTTTCATTGATTCCTTCTTTGGGCCTGATTCGCACCCCTGCGTTTTTGGTCCATTTTGCGGATTTGAACTACAGTCTATTTGACGTTGTTTCCCATGGAACACATTTTAGGGACGCTGGAGATGCATGGGTGTGAGTCGAGCCTAAGTCCCCTTTCTCTCTGAGGCGCTTTTCATGTGCTTTTCACGCTACAGGCACCTGAAAAGCTCACGAGATCCTATTTCTTTTAAAATCAATGAATGCTCTCACTCTGGAGCAGTGCGCTGGTCGGATGTTGAAAATACACATCACTCAATTGAAATCAATGGAAAGCTCTTCAAAAGTGCCTAAAAAGCTCTTCAAAGGCACTTAGTATTTTACGCAGCGAGAATATTATCCGGACTTGAAAAGGTCACTCCTGTCCTTCCCATTATTTTTAATACAGGAAATAATGGAAGATGAATGGGCAAGGCCGATAAGAGATTGAACGTCCTACAGGGTCTCAAGCTTGTACCCTTTTTTGCTCTAGGGATGCTAAGCATTGGGAAGTCACGCCTAAGGCAGATGCCTCATTTCAGAGACAAGCTGGGCACATTACCTTGCCTCTAGATGACTCAGTATCCTTCTAGATCCGATGGATCGTAGGATAGACACAGATCTCAAAAGAATGTACATGGTAGCAGGAGGAGCCTGCAGGCCGGCTATAGCACTTACCTAAGTGGCGGCAGCCTTAAAGGTGTGCATTACGGTGTTGGAGGCTGGTTCTTTGGGTTAAATGATAGGGGAAGAGGGTTCCCCCCTTTACAGTCCATTAGGATGAGGATGTATTTTATAGCACAAGTGCCCCGTGGACCAGGTCAGGATAATACTGAAATTGATGGCTCAGTCTGTGACGGCACGCAGAGCCCTATGGCTGAAGCATTGGTCAGCGGATAGTGCTTCCAAGCACAGCCTCTGTTCAGTTCCTTTTGATGGAGAATTTTTTGGCAAGACCCTGGAGTTAGAGATGCAACAAGTGTCTGGAAAGAACTCAGGGCTTATTCCGCAGAGAAGGAAAAGATTCCCCTCAGCCGTTCGTCCCTTCTGAGAGATCTAAAAAAGATTTTGGGGAAGCTTCCGCGTACCAGCCGGGGCGACCATTCTTTAGACAGTGGAAGGGGCAGAGTCCAGCCTTTCCCAAAGCAACCAAAGCCAAGGCGAACCAGCCAGCAAAAGCTTCAGACAAGCTCTTCTGAAGGGTTCCCCGTCCAGACTTCCCAAGTGGGAGCAGACTGTCTTACTTTGGAGAGGTCTGGGCGGAAAAAGTTTAAGATACCTGGGTCTTGGACATCATTCAAGGAAAGACCTCCCTAGTCTCATTCTGTGGAGACCCGAATTCCTACTTGTCCAGAGGAAAGGGCGTTGTTTTTTTAATATATGCAAAGAATTTAGTGGCATCTCAAGCAATTCTGCCAGTTCTGAAGCACGAGAAGGGAGGATTCTATTATTTTCTGTTCTTGGTAACAAAATCCTCAGGAGGATTCAGGCCGGTCCTGGACTTAGAAGCCCCGAATACCTTCATGAAAGTCCCTCCATTCAGAATGGAGTCCTTACAAACCATCATTGTCCATGGTGAAGAAGGGAGATTTGCTAGCGTCAATAGGCCTAGCGGATGCTTACCTACATGTGCCCATATGTGCATCACACCATCGCTTCCATTGCCAGTTTCGTTGTCTGCCATTTGGGCTGGGCACAGTTTCAAGAACATTTTCAGAAGTTTTGGCAGTGGTCATCGCTGTCTGAAGGATCAGAGGCATTCAAATTTTTCATTATCTGGACGACATTTTCCCTCAGGCCGCGTCAAAGTCCCTCCTTCAACAGCACATCTGATAACCGGCAGCATGATCAGACGGTTCGGTTGGTTAATCAACCATCGCAAAAAGTCTGTTGCAGCCGGCTCAAGTCCTAGAGTATCTAGGAATGCAATTCGACACTACCCAAGTTCGTGTATTGTTGCCTGTTAGGAAGTTTGTGGAAGTTCAGACCAAGTCAGGAATAGTAATGACCAGGCAATTCCTGATGGCCAAGAAGTGTATGCAGTACCTGGGCCTGTTGTCATCCACAATCCAGGTAGTACCTTGGGCCAGATTACGGAAGGGGAGTTTTCAATACAATTTTCTCCATCAATGGGATCGCCACTCATTAGCCCAGAAGATCTACCATTCAGTACCAATAAAACGGTCTTTGATATGGGGGAAGATATCTCAGAATCTATACCGCGGGGTGCCTCTCGAACCTCCAATTCCAGTAGTGTGGACTACAGATGCCAGCCTAGTAGACTGGGGAGCTCATTCCTTAGGCCAACAAGTACAGGGCAAATGAGAAGCATTTCTATCTCAGCGTTCAAACCTGTTAGAATTAGAGGCCGTTCAGCACGCTCTAGTAGCCTTCCAATCGATGTTGCAAAGGGGGCAGTCAAAGTCTTTTCCGACAACAGACCATGGTAGCCTACGTGGCCCGGCAAGGGGGCATCAGGAGCCTTCCACTTCTCAAAGTAGCATGCCAGATTGTTCCCTAAGCAGCAGCATACCTTCTGGGTCCACAAAACAAGCTGGTGGATCAACTGAGTCAGAGATCCTTGGATTTGAACGAACGGGGCTTGGATCCCAGATACCTGTTCAAAATCTTCAGGGTCTGGCGGGCCTCAATCATAGATTAGGTGACATTGGAGGAGAACTCTCAGATTACGTGTTACTTCTCCCAAAGGTGGCACTCGCAGGCTCTAGGCTAGGGTGCTCTATCCATTCCATGGGACTTTCCCTTAGTCTGTGGTTCCTCCGCTCTTGCTAATCCTCAGAGTTATAATGCAGAACAGGAGCAGATAACAGCAATAGCGGTGTGGCCCTTCTTGCCCAGAAGACCATGGTGTTTACTAACATATAAAATGAAGATGTGTCACCCCAATTCCTCTGCCTTCTCACAAACATTTTCTGCTGCAGAGCAAGCAGTTTAACCCGAAGCCTGGGAAACTGAAGTTGTTGGCGTGGAGGTTGGGAGGAGATCTATAGAGCATTTAGTCGAGAGAAGACTACCAACAATTCTTTATTATAGGATATATAAAGCCTGTTGTCACTTCTCTGCAGGGAAGAGCTGGGATCTGAGGTCACCCTCAGTCTCTAACATATTGGAATTTCTCCAGGAAGATCTGGGCAAGGGTTTAGCGTATAGCTCCTTAATAGTTTCAAGTCTGCCCTGTCAGCTATGTTGAACAAAGATGGGCCTTGGATCCTCTAGTGATGCGCTCCTTAAAGGCAGCAATGAAGATCAGGTCTCCAATAAATCTTTTTCCGAAGTGGGACTTGCCTTTAGTTCTGAAAGCCTTATTAACACCTCCTATTGGTCCGGTGTCATCATGCTCTTTTTCTCAGTGCAATATTGTGATGACAATTGCATCAGCCAGATGGGTGTCTGAACTGTGTGCCTTCTCAGCCAGGGAGCTGTATTGCCTAACACTCCAAAATGAAATAGTACTCAGACTGGTCCCAAGCTTTCTTCCAAAAGTAGCATCAGCTTGGCATATGAATTGGGAATCTTATCGGTCTTATCGGCTTTCCCGGATACTAACTCAAAAGATGAATGGACTAGGCTGGATCTAGTGCAGGCCTTATGAATATACCTAAAGCGAACTAAGGATTTCTGGAAACAAGATCAGCTCTTCATCTTTCCCAGGGTCTCCAGGAAAGGCATGGCTATGCCACCTAGAATGGTGTCTTCATAGATTGTAAAGACTATCCAGATGGCATATAGAGAGTCGGGATATCCTCAGCCATTGGAGGTCAAAGCGCATTCTATGAGAGGCAGGGCAGATTCCTGTGCATCATACACTAAGGTGTCAGCAGAAGTAGTCTGCAGGGCAGCTAGCTGGAGTGCAACTAATACTTTCATTTAGCACTACAGAGTGAATGTAACTCTGACGCCATCGGAAGCTTTTGGGTCTACTGCTCTGTCGGCGGCTGTCGGCCATTAAAATAATTGATATCTGTTTATGATTCTGGCTATTTGTGTCTTTCCCTCCCCTTATGTGGTTGATTGCTTAATTACGTCCCATAGTAGGCTGACATGAGGAGGTCCAGGAATAGGGAAAATAGTTTTTCATACTCACCGTAATTTTCGTTTCCTGGATCCTCCTCATGTCAGCCAAGGAACTTCCACCCAAAGTCCGTCGCAAGGTGGGTAAACTGAACACTGCATATGGGCAGACAGCCGCCTCTTATAGGCTGGGAAAGAGGTTGTCCTGGAGAGGTCAGATGGGGGCGGAGCTGACCCATAGTAGGCTGACACGAGGAGGATCCAGGAAAGGAAAATTATGGTAAGTATGAAAAACTATTTTCCCTAATATATACGCTGCCTCCAGTATAGCCTATATATACAGCACATTCAGTGTAGCCTATATACAGGCAGTGTAAGAATATATATATATATATATATATTGTGCATTCAGTGTATCCTATATACAGGCAGTGTAAGAACATACAGTATCTCACAAAAGTGAGTACACCCCTTACATTTTTGTAAATATTTTATTATATCTTTTCGTGTTACAACACTGAAGAAATGACACTTTGCTACAATGTAAAGTAGTGAGTGTACAGTTTATATAACAGTGTCAATTTGCTGCCCCCTCAAAATAACTCAACACACAGCCATTAATGCCTAAACCACTAGCAACAAAAGTGAGTACACCCTTAAGTGAAAATGTCCAAACTGGGTCAAAAGTGTCAATATTTTACGTGGCCACCATTATTTTCCAGCACTGCCTTAACCCTCTTGGGCATGGAGTTCACCAGAGCTTCACAGGTTGCCTCTTACACTCCTCCATGGTGTCATCATGGAGCTGGTGGATGTTAGAGACCTTGTGCTCCTCCACCTTCCGTTTTAGGATGCCCCATAGATACTCAATAGGGTTTAGATCTGGAGACATGCTTTGGCCAGTCCATCACTTTTACCATCAGCTTCTTTAGCAAGGCAGTGGTCGTCTTGGAAGTGTGTATGGGTCGTTATCATGTTGAAATACTGCGCTGCGGCCCAGTCGCCGAAGGGAGGGGATCATGCTCTGCTTCAGTATGTCACAGTTCATTTTGGCATTCATGGTTCCCTCAATAAACTGTAACTCTCAAGTGCCAGCATCACTCATGCAGCCCTAGACCATAACACTCCCACCACCATGCTTAACCTATGGCAAGACACACTTGTCTTTGTACTCCTCACCTGGTTGCCGCCACATGTGCTTGACACCATCTGAACCAAATAAGTTTATCTTGGTCTCATCAGACCACAGGATATGGTTCCAGTAATCCACGTCCTTAATTTGCTTGTCTTCAGCAAACTGTTTGTGGGATTTCTTGTGCTTCATCTTTAGAAGAGGCTTCCTTCTGGGACCACAGCCACGTAGACCAATTTGATGCAGTGTGCAGCGTATAGTCTGAGCATTGACAGGCTGACCCCCCGCCCCTTAAACCTCTGCAGCAATGCTGGCAGCACTCATATGTCTATTTCCCAAAGCCAACCTCTGGATATGATGCTGAGCACATGCACTCAACTTCTTTGGTCGACCATGGCGAGGCCTGTTCTGAGTGGAACTTGTCCTGTTAAACCACTGTATGGTCTTGGCCACCGTGCTGCAGCTCAGTTTCAGGGTCTTGACAATCTTTTTATAGCTTAGGCCATCTTTATATAGAGCAACAATTCTTTTTTTCAGATCCTCAGAGATTTCTTCGCCATGAGATGCCATGTTGAACTTCCAGTGACTAGTATGAAAGTGTGAGAGCAATAACAACAAACTTAACACACCTGCTCCCCATTCACACCTAAGACATTCTAACACTAACGAGTTACATGACACCGGGGAGAGAAAATGGCTAATTGAGCCCAATTTGGGCATTTTCACTTAGGGGTGTACTCACTTTTGTTGCCAGCGGTTTAGACATTAATGGCTGTGTGTTGAGTTGTTTTAGGGGACAGCAAATTTACACTGTTATACAAGCTGTACACTCACTACTTTACATTGTAGCAAAGTGTCATTTCTTCCGTGTTGTCACATGAAAAGATATAATAAAATATTTACAAGATGTGAGGGGTGTACTTACTTCTTTTGTGAGATACTGTATATATACAACCTATAATATATATATATATATATATATATGTATATATATATATTATACACTGTGTCCAGTATAACCTATATATACAGCACATTCAGTGTAGCCTATATATAGGCAGTGTAAGAATATACAGTATCTCACAAACGTGAGTACACCCCTCACATTTTTGTAGAGCAACAATTCCTTTTTTCAGATCCTCAGAGAGTTCTTTGCCATGAGGTGCCATGTTAAAATTCCAGTGACAAGTATGAGAGAGTGAGAGCAATAACACCAAAATTTAACACACCTGCTCCCCATTCACACCTGAGACCTTGTTACACTAACGAGTCACATGACACCGGGGAAGGAAAATGGCTAATAGGGCCCAATTTGGACATTTTCACTTAGGGGTGTACTCACTTTTGTTGCCAGCAGTTTAGACATTAATGGCTGTGTGTTAAGTATACTGTTATACAAGCTGTAAACTCACTACTTTACATTGTAGCAAAGTGTCATTTCTTCAGTGTAGTCACATGAAAAAATATAGTAAAATATTTACAAAAATGTGACTCACTTTTGTGAGATATTGTGTATATATACAGCCTATAGTGTATATATATATATATATATATATATATATATATATATATATATATACATATATATATACAGTGTATATATATATATATATATATATATATACGCTGCATCCAGTATAGCCTATATATACATTCAGTGTAGCCTATAAACAGGCAGTGTAAGAATATATATCTACACAGTGCATGAAGTGTTGACTATATATACAGTGCATTCGGGGGTGTACAGTATATAATTCCAAAAAACAAATCCCCATCATGTCCAGAAGGCCACCAAGGAGAGGCAGACACCCACAGGCCACTAAAAGAGGGCAAGCAGCCTCTACAGTGAAAAGTGGTGGAGGCGAACATGGTGCATCCTCTGCAGGCGGGTCACGCTTGTCCTTTTTTACTGCTACTGGCCGTGTTATCAGCATTATCCTCTGTCACCCAGGCTCATACTAGTTTGCCTTCCAATGTAGCTGCCAACGCAGCCTATTCCACCGGATCCTTGTCCACAGTTACTCCTTCTGTAGCCCCACCATCATGCACGGAGGAGTCACCAGAATTATTCGACCATAGTGTCGGTTACAGGCTGATGGAGGATGTGCAGCAATTTGAAGGTTCCGATGTTGGTTCCCAGGCTGAGGAAGGGAGTAACGTGAGCCTAGAGAGAGGGGTTCCACAGAAGGACAAGAAACTAGCAGTCATGTTCCCCCAGCTGCAGCATACTGCCAAGTTTGCTCCAGTGATGAGGAGGGAGGGGATGATGAGGCCAATGACTGTACTTGGATGCCTGAGAAAAGAGAGGAGGAAAGTGAGGAGGAGGCACAACTCCAACGAGGCAGGATGCCCTCCAGGGGCCATCTTAAGGGCAGCCACCCTATTGCATCACACCACAGAGCTCCCCTGGTGCAGGGTGCTGCTGACTCCCCGCTGACTTCCAAAAGTTCAATGATGAGGGCTTTTTTCAACACTTGTGCACAGAGGCATAACTAGAACCTTCAGGGCCCCGGTGCAAGAAATTAATTAGGGCCCCCTGACCCCTGGCTAGGGCCCTTCCCTCTTCCCATTGATTCTGGGGCCCTCTACTCCTATCGTGAGTCCCTTTATTATGGTACTGCAGCGGGGCTGATAGTTCCCTCACTGGTGTCAGTAGTTTTTAATTTTTATTTTAATTTTATTATTTTTTTTACCATTTCATTTTATCTAAATTTTTTGCAATTTTTTTAAGGATCTCTGTTGGGGGGGGGGGGGCTTTGATGAGATTGCAGGGGTCTAAACAAACCTCAGCTTTCAGTTTCCATCTGTGTAGCCACAGCTGCACAGAATGAATGGACAGGAATAGCTGTGCACTGAGCCTTCCATTCATTAAAAAATTGAAGTATTGTAAAAACAGTTTACTATGCTTCGGTTATGAATGAACCAATTGGTACCAATCACTGACTCTGTTCATTCAGAAAAGGAAGGAGCTGGTAAATTACAAATTTACCTACCCATTCCCATCTCTCCACCATGACACATCTTCTACAGCAGCTGGCAGGAGAGAGGAGGGGGGGGGGAGACAGCAGCTCTGTGGGGGGACCAGGGAAGCACATAGGGGTCCTAGGAATAGCAGAAGACAAGTAAACTGGATAGAGGAAAATTGAGGAGATTGGGTCTTCTAAATGCCAACCCTCCCATCCCTCCTATTCAGGTGTACAGGGGAGGCACACGGGCCCCCTGGACCATGGGACCCGGTTGCAATTGCAACCCCTATCATTACACCCCTGCTTGTGCAGTAGATCGCACAGTTGCTGTTTGCAATCTGTGTCTGAAGCGGATCAAGCGCGTCCAGAACAGCAGCCGCTTGGGTACCACTGCCTTGACAAGACATATGACAACCTGCCATGCAGTCCGTTGGCAACAGCACATGAAAGACCCACATCATAAAACAAGGCGGACTACTCCTTGCTCCTCATCTGGGATGTCAAACCCTACTATACCTCCAGTCCTCTCAAAAACATGCACTGAGAGGAATGAAGGTATAGCAATGGGTGCCACAAGTACTTGCAGCCAATCTGCTAGCACAACACCCCCAGTTGAACTCAGCAGGCATATTTCCCTACCCCAGTTGCTGAACTGTAAAAAAAAAAATACTGTCCCAGCCATCCACATGCTCAGCGTCTAAATGCTAGCTTGGCCAAATTGCTAGCACTACAACTGCTGCCTTTTCAGCTGGTAGACTCTGCCCCCTTTCATGAATTTGTGGTATGTGCTGTACCACGGTGGCAGGTTCCAAAAAGAAATGTATTTTCGCGTAAGGCCATTCTAGCTCTCTACCGTTATGTGGAAGGCAATGTTTTGGCCTCATTGGACAGGGCGGTCAGCAGCAAGGTTCGTGATCCAGCTGGCATGGTCAGGGACGTTACCTTTCCTTCACGGCGCACTGGGTAACTCTGCTGGCAGTTGGAAAGGATGCAGGACAGGGTTCAGTGTTGGAGCCAGTTGTTGATTCTGCCACATCTGCCTCCTCCACCCCTCCTCTTCTTCTTCCTCTGTAGCCTCTTCTGCACAATTGTCCTCTGAACCTGCAGTGCTCCCTAAGCATTCAAGAGGTTACACAAGCAGTCAGCCTAAAAGATGCCATGTGGTGCTTCAGTTGGTCTGTCTAGGGGACAGGAGCCACACTGGCCCAGAGATTCTGTCAGCTCTGAGGGGGCAGGCTCAGAGGTGGTTGACTCCATGGCAGCTTAAGCCAGGAATGGCTGTATGTGACAATGGCACCAACCTTCTCTCTGCCCTCTGACAGGGACACTTGACACATGTTCCATGTTTGGTGCACGTCCTGAATTTGGTGGTGTGGCATTTCTTGACCAGGTATCCAGGCTTACCAGATATTCTCAGGCAGGCCAGAAAAGTCTGTGGTAATTTCAGGCGGTCACACAATGCCAGTGCTTGGCTGGCTGACATTCAGTGGGAATTCAATCTGACCACCAACCGCCTCATTTGTGACATGCCCACCAGGTGGAACTCAACATTGGCAATGCTGCAGCAGCTGCACACACAGCAGAGGGCCATCAATGAGTACCTGTATGAGTATGGCACCAGGACAGGATCAGGGGAGCTTGGCTTCTTTTCGTCACGCCAATGGCTACTGATCAAGGATGCATACACTGTCTTGTAACCATTTGAAGAGGCCACAAGGATGGTGAGCAGAGACAATGCATCAGTGACACTGTCCCTCTAGTCCTCCTGCTGGAGCACACGCTTTGTGGAATCATGGACAGGGCACTTGAGGCAGAACAACGAGAGGAAGAGGAGGACTTCCTTTCCTCTCAAGGCCCCTTTTATGCAGATAGCATCCCTGCATGGCAGCCAATCACACAGGAAGAAGAGGAGGAGGAGGATTGTGTCTGCTGCGTGTTATCTTCTACATCCATGCTGTCTTTAAGGGATGGTTTTTAGGGATGGGCCGAACACCTCCCGGTTCAGACCAGAACATACAAACAAGCAAAAAATTTGTGTGAACATTCGAACACTGTTAAAGTCTATGGGACCCGCACATGAAAAATCAAAAGCATTTTAAAGGTTTATATGCAAGTTATTGCCCTAAAAAGTGTATGGGGACCCGGGTCCTGCCCTAGGGGACATGTATCAATGCAAAAAAAGGAATACAATGTTCCCCATACTCATTCACATAGGGGAAGTCAAGATCTGGGGCCTCCTTATTAAAGGGGGCTTCCAGATTCCGATAAGCACCCTCTTGCAGACCCCCACAACCACCAGCAAGGTTTTATTGGAATTTCCTAACAAGGAAGGTGAGGGGGGCTGTGGGATTTTATTGGTACCGACATAAGCTTACATTTCTTTAAAAGCATAACGTTTATTTGTGTAGAGAAAACATTATATTAAAAATGAGATGTACGCTCAAAAGTATAAACAGTATACAGAGATGATATATTATCGTACGGTCTATAGCAATGTGTTTCTCAACATGTTTCGCGGCAAATCCGCTTCTTCAGGAGATTACCACAATTACCTTTGACCAGACACATGCAGATAGAACCACAGAGGTATAGTGCTGAAAGCCACAAAGACTCCCCTGGGGCGAGCATGGGAGGGTATACTTGTTTAGTAGAGCAAATGAACCATTTCTTTGGGTTAATAGAACCCTTTGAAAGCAGACAATAATTGCCTAAAAATGATATGCGGCAGCGGGAACAGCAGAGACTAGTTGGTTAATAGGCCTCAAAGAGGGGGCCAAGGTGAAATGGAATATGGCGGCAGTCTGCCAATGAGGTTGTGTGTCTCACATAAACGCAGGAAAAACACTTGCAGGGAACTGATGAATGTACAAGAGGATAAATGGGTTTTTACAGGTATGGAACTACACAAGTGCTCCGTTATATGTGGAATAATAAATCCATATCAAAGATGCCTGTATATTGATCAACATAGTAAGTAGCTCCTGCAGGTGAAGTATTAGGTGGCTAGTCTTCAACATACATAAGATGGATATATGCTCAGGAAAGCCGTCACTTTGGGACCAGCAAGGGTTGTGGGGATGAGACCATTCTCCGCATAAACATGAGGAAAAGGTGCATTGGGGGGACCCCAAAGGTGCTTTAGGGAGACCCCAAAACACCCTCCCCATGTTGAGGGCACGTGGCTTGGTACGGTTCAGAGGGGGGGTGCTTGCTCATCCCCCCCTCCTGCCCTGCCAGGCTGCATGCTCGGATAAGGGTCTGGTATGGATTATGGGGGACCCCATGCCATTTTTTTTAACGTCTGCGCAATTGTCAGTTAAAACGACGGAGTGCCGAATCGCAAAAAGTGCTCTGGTCCTAAAGGGGGAAATACTTCTGGGGTGAAGTGGTTAAAGTGATATTAATGCTTTTTTTTATATTAAAATAAAAAAGAGGTTTATACTTACCCGCGGTTAAGTATAAACCTCTTTTTTATTTTAATTAAAAAAAAAATTACCTCTTCTTTAGCGGTCCATCGTAAGCCCTGTCCTCTGCTTCTCCCTGCAAGTGCACCTATAGCAAGCCGGCTGCTGTGGGAACTTTTGCAGGTGTGCTCCCCAGCCGGGCCCTGTGGGTCCATTAACACACTCAGTGCGGCTCAGCCCCACTCCCTGCTCACTCCTCACAGGATTTGACTGACAGCAGCAGGAGCCAATGGGATTTACTAAAACTGGAGCAATCTGGTGAAACTGTGCATGGTAGCCAATCAGCTTCTAACTTCAGCTTGTTTGATTAAGTTTTGACAATAATACCTGGAAGCTCATTGGTTTCTATGCAGAGCTGCACCAGATTTGGAGTGCTCCAGTTTTAGTAAATCTCCTCCAATGGCTGCCCTTGCTGCCTGTGTCCTGTAGGAAGAGAAAGTGAAGGTAGGAAGACCTGCAGCTGTGCTCAGTGCTGGATCAATCAGAGGAGACAGGAAGGTGATTAGGGGCAGGGGGAAAAAAAGGTATCTTAATGTTTTTTTCCCTTACTTTAGGGAATGCATTTAGGTAAAAAAAAGTTTATACTTTAAAACCACTATGTGTAAGCCCAAGAAAAACATTACTGTATTGCAGTTTACTGCTCCATATATATGGTGGCTGCACTGGTTTTCATTTTTCAACCTATGAGCATTTTCAGCAAGTACAAGCTTATCTTCTTTCCAAGCTATCGTCTGTAAACAAAGTCATGTCATGTAAAAGAGAAGGACATGTTTGTAGTCCAGATCAGAAAAGCAACCCGAGTGACAATCATAGTTACAGTGGAGGAGTAAGGCCGTCTACAAACGGTGTGAATCTTGGCCAGTTCAAATCGGCCAAGATGCGAACCATTAATGGGCAGGCTGAATGTATCAAGCTAATCGATCAACTTGGGTACAACCAGTCTGCCAGATTTGCTTGCTTTCCCCTGCTTTCCCCGCCGGGAGAAGACAATTGCTCAGCAGGAGGGATTCCCCTGTCAGCCCTGTCTGTGCTAATGGGGTAATTGCGTGAATTTATTTCCTGCAGAAAGGAATTTGCACCGTCTATGGCCTGCCTGTGGTCTGCCTGCAAGTGTAGCCACCCTTGCACAGGAAGTGTGCCATTCACAGGATTTCTAGGTGAACATAAGAAAGCCTCGAAACAGAACATTGATGCAGCCAACCTTATATCCTTATTTTATATAAGGACTGGTAGGCTTTAATATATGAAATGTTTGTTTTGCGGTTTAGATACACTTTAAGTGCTCACAAGGGTGAATAAGTGTAAGCTAATATACAATTGATAGGGTCACTTGCCTATATTGCTGTCTTTGCGCCATCATAGGTCTTATCAGATAATATCAGAGTTTTCTCAGATGGGTAAATTGTCTGTTGGTCAATTCTTTGTTTTTGCTATCTGCCATCTGGCTCCATATTGGCTGCCTAATTGTACAGATGACATAAAGTAGACTGTATGATTGCAACTAAACATGGCAGAATATTTTCAATGTATTCTAAGGAGGGCGTTGTCTGATTTAAATCAGATGTATGGTCCAGCAACTAAACATGGTAAATATGTTTAAACACATATACTGTAGATCAACTGTCTTAGGGCTCATGCACATGGGCGCATTATCCAGTGCAGCTCTCAAACACTAAAATATGCTAGCATGTTAACCCTGTACTGGAGAACTAAGACAAACTACAGTATTTCCTGTTGAAGCTTCCTGTGTCACATGCCTGTTTGGCCTTTATTAGGGATGAGCTCAGGTGTGTTCAGGTCCTATTCTAAACTAACCTAAGTGATCTTGGGAGGAAGCTGTCATCTGCACTGTGCCAATCTTAAAGTGTTACTAAACCCAGGACCGTGCATTCACTATACCTGGTCCCCCACAGTACACAGAACATGGAAATGCAATTATTTTAGTAAATATAAACTGCTAAATACATTTTCTCATTAGCAGTATATAGCAGTCATGTGACTTCTATCAGTGTCTGGCTGAGCACTGGTTAAAGCTTGTAATTAATAATAGTAAACCTTGGTGCCAACCCAAGTAACAACAAACTGAAGGAATAAATGTGTGAAACTGCCCCTTTAACCACTAGCCACTTTAGGACCAGGATTTGCCACTTTAGGACCAGAGCACTTTTTGTGAATCGGCACTGCTTTGTTTTAACTGACAATTGCGCGGTCATGCGACGTTGTGCCCAAACAAAATTGGAGTCCTTTTTTTCCCACAAATAGAGCTTTCTTTTGGTGGTATTTGATCACCTCTGCGTTAGTTCTAATTACCGCTATAAACAAAAAAATAGAAATATTTTTGAAAAAAAAACAATTTTTTTTACTTTTTGCCTTTAATACATGTCCAAAATATATATATATTCATTGCAATCGGCGTTAATTGATTGGTTTGCGCAAAAGTTGCCACGTTTACAAACCATGAGAATTAATTTCTGGCATTTTTTTTTTTTTTACTAGTAATGGCTGCGATCTGCGATTTTTAGTTGGACTGCGAGATTGCGGTAGACATGTCGGACATTTTTGACACTTTTTTGGGACCAATGACATTTATACAGCGATCAGAAATTTAAATATCCACTGATTACTGTATAAATGTCATTGGCAGTGAAGGGGTTAACTTGCAGGGGGCAGTGAAGGGGTTAACTGTGTTCCCTGGGTGTGCTCTAACTGTATGGGGGCTGGGCTGCCAGGGGCACCAGAGATCTAACTGATCCCGAGTACAGGGATACAGTAGATCTCTGACATGCCACCTGACAGAACGGGGAACCACACTGTTTACACAATCACGGGTCGCCGGGGGACATCAAGTCCGCCCGGCCCGCGGCCCCGCTCAGGGTAGCGTGCGGAGGGCACGAGCCCCCTAGCTGCGCGCCCGCGAGCGCCGCTTATAGACGGCGATTTGCGGGACGCTGCCACACTACCACCGACAATAGACGAGACACGGTCCGGAATTGGTTAAAGTGATTGTAAAGTCTCGTTTTTTTTTAACAAACATGTTATACTTACCTCCAGTTGGTTTTGCACAGAGCAGCCTGAATCCTTCTTCTCTCGGGTCCCTCTTCTCTGCTCCTGGCCCCTCCCTCCTATTCAGTGCCCCGACAGCCAGCAGCTTCCTATGGGAGCATCTAAGCCAAGTCAGTGCTCCATGTATTCATTCAGACACAGAGCCCTGACCCCCCCCTCTCCCCTGATTGGCTGACTGACTTTCATTGACAGCTGTGGGAGCCAATGGCACTGCTGCTGTGTCTCAGCCAATCAGGAGGTGTGTCCCAGAAGGCTTAGACATTTGTGGACATCGCTGGAGAGAGATGGGGCTCAGGTAAGTAATTAGGGGGTGCTGGGGGGCTGCTACACACAAAAGGTTTTTTCTCTCAATGCATAGAATGCATTAAGATAAAAAATCTTCTGCCTTTACAACTCCTTTAAGTGGATAAACCACCTCTGTAAAGGAAAACAATGAAAAGCAAGGCGCTAACAATTGTCTAATATTTGCGTGTGAAAAAAAGATGAATAACAATCCAATATACTTAAAAGTCCAAAATAATAAAAATGTTAAAAAACTGCACAGTCCAGAAAATATATATTGGAGAAAAAACTCCAATCACCTTGCTCCTGGTGTTAAAGTGCCTCAAGTACTCCTTACTGTATATAAGTGTACCACAATGTGTACACAATGCACGCTTACCGAAAACATCTATGATATGTGCCTTTGGTGTCTTAGGGTACCACCCTTTTGCAAGTTGTATTGATAGTGTCCCACCTTTGTAGTGATAAATGAGAAACTGCCAACCGCTGCTCTCCTCAAGCATCAATAACCAAGACCCAGGGAAAGATAATAATCCAGGATAGTGTAATTATGTTTATTAAAAGCCAAATCAGAGATAAAATATAAATTTTCCACTTACGTTTACAGGTGCTATAGTCAGCACCAACACAAACAGCCTGGTATCAGTTGTCACACCATTCAGTCCGAGCTGGCATGCGTTCCAAACGGGCGAATGTCAAACGAACCACGTCCCCTGATGACGTCAGTTTATGACAAAACCGGTAGGGGAGGAGTTTAAGGACGAGACATGAGTGACTATAAGGACATGGCGGCCATCTTTATGGTGGGGAATGTGGATCGTTCCTCTTGCTACAGGTGTATATTGTATGGAATTTGATGTAAGTGCAATACTATCTTTTTAGCTATAAATTTTTCAAACATATTGCGCTGTCCATTTTCTTCCTATGTTGCATCCTTGTCTATGATTGTACTGGGAGGAGAGGACGTGTCTATTGTTGAGGATTGTTCACTTCCTGGTGGCTGACTTCAGAGACTACTGTGGCAGAGATGATTAGGACTAGTATCCCGTGTTTATTGACTTTTGTCATGAGGGTCCCTGGCAGGGGGTAAGAGGCTGTGTGTTTGGAGTCGTGTGGGCTCCTATCCTATCCACTGTGGAAATGTCTTCTCTTGGATGTTACAGCTCTGATATTGGACATCTGTTGAAGGACATTCATATTTGCATACTTAGTCTTTCAGCGCTGCACCTATTTTATCTAAATTTAATGCATTGTGTTCATCAATATTGTGCTGGCCGCTCAAATTTCATCTTTTAGGTTGGCCATTTTGGCGCAGCAATTATTATCTCTGAATGTCCTAACCAGATCGAACAAGAAGTGACGTCACATATGGCGGAGGCTGTCTGTCTTATCTGTCTTATTAGAAGATGGATTGGGGACAGTGGATGAAGGGGAGGATCAGACAGCCTTTTTACACAATGCGGATCATTAAATCCTTAGGCTCTACAGTGAGTATAACAAGCATGCTTTACTGGATATACAGACAGATTTTACTGTTGTGGGTTTAGTAACACTTTAAGTGGCCAAGGCATTACCCAACCCGCAGCCACACATTTACAAGGAACGTGTATGTGTGCAGCTGCAGGGCAGGAAATGCCTTGGCTGTTTATGATTGGACAAGTACAGTGATAGTTTCCTTGCGGAATTGCTTAGGTGGGTTTGGACTAGGATCATGCCTAAACTCATCCCTAGTTATACAATGAATAAACATCACATTATCCTCCCGGTTCTCTATCCTGCTATAATTTGCCTGGACATCTCCTCCTCCAGCTCCCAGTGTGTGAAATATGTTAAATTGATAGCATCACTGAAATGTGATTAGTTCATAATGCCTCCCATCCTCATTTGTGGTGAAGATAATATAACAATAGATTCAGGCAGTTATACTTGCATTATTGGGAAAACACCTTTAATTATTATTTAACGAGTAAGTAATTGAACTAAAAGGTGCTTTTTACTTGCTTAGCTCTTCACTTTAATTTCCACACTACACTGTACAGTTTGTTTTTCTCACATGTTACATTTTCATTTCCCCTTTTGAAAGTGAATCAGCAATATAAATAGAAGAGCGGTTTTATGTGCATGGAATTCCAGTGCTCTCAAGTAATTGTGATATCCTGTCGGTACAGGCACATCCTGGTTTCATGGATACTTAATAAACATTCTATCTTCTTGTCTTGGACTTATCCTGTGTTTACAGCTGCTCCCTACAGTGTGACAAATATTAATCACCCTGACAAGTACCGTTCCAAATGCCTAGGTTAATAAAGCTTGCAGTGAGGTATAATGAATATAACACAGGCCCAGCCAGTCGTAAAAATGTCACATCTCTTCTGAGCAATCATACACACAAATAATACACACTCGACTATATGCACTCAAGGACGTACGGAGGTCAGGTAATGGTACGCACTGTTCGCTGGACATATCCCCAATTTCAGAATGATACACGCCGCAGTAACATTAAGGATCGGACTTGCTCTTACATACCTTCACGTACTCAGTGTCTGCAGATTGCTTTTATTTTTCTCAAAAGGGTTATATAACTCTGAGCAGAGTTTTCAAGATCTAAAAGTGCTTCAAGAACTTTCCCTTTATGTTTTGTAGCCTCTTGTGTCTCGATATTTTTTAACTCCTCAGCTCCAAAACGAGCAAAGAAGTTATTATATTATTATTAAGGCTTTATATAGCGCCAACAGTTTGCACAGCGCTTTACAATATGAGGCCAGACTGTACAGTTACAGTACAATTTAATACAGAAGGAATCAGAGGGCCCTGCTCTTTAGAGCTTACAATCTAGAAGGGAGGGTCAAGTGAAATAAAAGGTAATAACTGTGGGGGATGAACTGATGAAGAAAATGAAAATACATTTGTTAGGTGTGGGTAGAATAAGCTTCTCTGAAGAGGAGGGTTTTCAGGGATCGTCCAAAAGATAATAGAGTAGGAGATAATCGGACAGGTTGGGGTAAGGAGTTCCATAAGATTGGAGAGGCTCTGGAAAAGTCTTGGAGGTGAGCTAAGGAGGAGGTGAAGAGGGAGCTAGAGAGCAGGAGGTCTTTAGAGGAAAGAAGAGAACGATTAGGTTGGTATTTTGAGACTAGGCTGGTGATGTAGTTGGGGCTAAATTGTGCATGGCTTTGTAAGTTGTTGTGAGTATTTTGAGTTTAACTTGTTGAGTGAGCGGGAGCCAATGGAGGGATTGGCAGAGAGGAGTAGCAGACACAGAGCGCTTGGTAAGGTGGGTGAATCTGGCAGCAGCATTCATGATGGATTGAAGATCAGGAGAGCCTATGTAAAGGTAAACCAGTGAGAAGGGAGTTGCAGTAGTCGAGACGAGAGATGACCAGGGAGTGATTTAAGAGCTTTGTTGAGTCATTGATTAGAAAAGACGCATTTTTGAGATGTTGCGGTGGTAGGATTTGGACAGTAAAAAGTTGTGACAGCACTCCAAAAGTAGCGGTTAAAAATCCAAATCTATTGTAGATGCAAAGGTTGACAGCAATAAGTCCTTATGTCTGCATGCTATAAGGACTTATTGCTGTCAACCTTTGCATCTACAATAATTTTGGATTTTTAACCGCTACTTTTGGAGTGCTGTCACAACTTCTTCCTGCTTCACGATTGTCACAGTTCACGGACTGGACTTTCACCCACCGTTGGCGGTGTTCATTAGCCTTGCCTGGAGAGGTCGTCAAAACCCCTTTCCTTGTTCCCTTTAGCTTACATTAAGATTTGGACAGTGATTAAATGTGGGGCTTAAAGGAGAGTTCAGAGTCCAGGACTACGCCTAGAACCTTGGCATGCGGTGATGGGCTGATAGTTGTGCCATCAATTATGACAGAGAGTTCAGTGGAAGGGATACGTGGTGGAGGAAAAATTATAAGTTTGGTTTTGGACAGATTTAGTTGGCTACTGGTGTAAAAGATGTATTTTTACTGATCATTGGAAACACTGTCAGATTTTAGTTTTAACCCATTTAGACTTTACTGAGCAATGCTCTATATGACTGTGGAATGCTGTGGCCACACAGCCATTTCAATCTATGTTTAACCCTTTTGAGCCAGTGGAAGCCAGCCCTTTATAAGTATGCAACACCAGGTGCTACATGGGATTTCCAGTCCTGTGATTGGCAGTCACAGTGAACATGTAATTGGGAGCCTGCTCCACTGACTCCAGATCATAAATGGTGACAGGGAGCTATCAGTGACAAAGAGATCACTATGTTGAGGGGGGCTAAATGAGCACACTCCCAGCACAAACAAGACCACTGCTGTGCAGTCACGTACATGCATATGGGTGATATTAAAGGTTTAAAGTATAAGTAAATGCACTAAAATCCCATATAAGCTTTAAAGTGGTAGTTGCAGCCGCCAAAAAAAAAAATCATCTCCCTGCAAGAAAATGTCATAATGTGCTAGATGCATCGCATACTGGCACATTATGAAAAACTTAACAAAACACAAAGCCCTCCACCACTGACAGGACTTCCATCTTCACCTGGTCTTCCTTTGGAGTTTGTAGGCTCCGGCTGTTTGGATAGCTGAGCCGCGATGGCATTATTCCCGTGCATGCATGCCGGAGTCATGGGCCCAGCACAGAACACTGAAAGAACGACATGAGTAAGCCATCCCTTCAGAGCGCATGCGCCAGTGATGTCATTGGCTGCAGAGATACTGGATACCTCCTAAACTGTGCACGTTTAGGAGATTTTCCTTGTACCTACAGGTAAGCATTATTATTAGCTTACCTGTAGGAACAAGTGTCTAAGTGGTGTTAACTACCATATAGATGTAATTCCAAATTAATTTTAACCTGTTGCCGACCGCGTATAGTATATATATGGCGGCAAAGTGGCACCACTGCGCAAATCGCCTGAGAGGAAGAACGGGGAACCGCTGAGGTAAACACAGGGTTTTCCCGTTCTGACAAGTGGCATAACTCTAATCCCTGTGTTACATCTGTTATGCCCCTGCCAGCCCAGCCCCCACACAGTTAGAACACAGTGAGGGAAGACAATTAACCCCAAGATCACCCCCTACAGGTTAACCCCAAGATCACCCCCTACAGGTTAACCCCAAGATCACCCCCTACAGGTTAACCCCAAGATCACCCCCTACGGGTTAACCCTTTCACTGCCAGTGACATTTATACAGTAATCGGTGGCTATTTTTGGATATGTATTACAGCAGAGAGTAAGAAATATTTTTTTTTTCAAAATTGTTGCTCTTTTTTGTTTAGAGTGGTGATCAGAAGTGACACAGAGGTGATCAAACACTACCAAAAGAAAGCTCTATTTGTGAGAAAAAAAGGACGGCAATTTCATTTGGGTACAATGTTGCATGACCGCGCAATTGTCAGTTAAAGCGACACAGTGCTGAATTGCAAAAAGTGCTCTGGTCAAGAAGGGGGTAAATTCTTCCGGGGCTGAAGTTGTTAATAGTTTATATAAATCTGCAGCCTGTATTAAAATAATAACTGGTGATTCTGGCATGAAGTTCCTTGTTCAGGCATTTCCTGTTGAAGATAGTGTGGCGTTCATACCTCTGGCCTGTAGGTGTCACTATATGCAGTACATGTGTAATACTTTCTATACTGTGTACATGTTAGTTCCAGTTCCTGTTCCTGTTTATGGATCCTGAACTTGTTAATAAAGTATTCTATAACCACTCTGCCTCCAAAGCTACTGGACACATCACGATTGGGGATGAGGATGTCTTTTCTATCTTGACAGCAGCCTACTCCCTTTTCTTCCACACCCTGGTGAGCTTGTAAGGCCTTTAACTACTTGGATTCATATGTTTGAGAATGAAATACTTGCTGCTAATCAGGGGGACATACCGTGCCTACTGCTGGAAAGTGTGATTTACTTATTTACCGCCTGCCACTCTCCAGCAGTGATATGGTAGAAAGGGATGCTCTACTTTACACAACAGAACAGCATGCTGTCTTTATGTCCTGCTACTCCTCTAGGCATTTTCAGTTTATTTAAATGTCTTTCTACTGGTAACAACTGCTTCCACTAAACTTCTGGACAGTAAATATAATCATTTTTATGACTGTCACTTTATCACATAGACTTTCAGTGTGGATGACAAGTGACTCAACACACATCATGCATGCCATGCAGTCATAATTCCCCAAAAAAAGAATTGTAAAAGCAGCAAAAGACTGTATTTTTATGCTTTTCATTAGTTCACCACTAAAAGGTACCACTTTCACATCACTTGTTTCCTTCTGTCCCTGTTTATTTATCCCTGGCTTACATGGTACATCATTATTTTGCTAATCAGAAAATAAATGGCAGTTTTATTTCAGGGTTTATATCTACTTTAAGAAACTAGTGCTTTGTATATAATGGGGTTGATTTACTAAAACTGGAGAATACAAAATCTGGTGCAGCTGTGCATGGTAGCCAATCAGCTTCTAACTTCAGCGTGTTCAATTAAGCTCTGACAAATAAAAAACTGCAAGCTGATTGGTTTCTGTGCAGATCTGCACCCGATTTTGCCCTCTCCAGTTTTTTTTTTGCAATATTTCTGTTATATTCATGTCCTTTAAAATCCTGTGTGGACATCAGAGCAATAATAGGAGGGAGATCTTCCCATTGAGACACTTGTTTGGATGACAGCTGTCTAAGAAGGGAAATCCTCTCACTCTGTAAAGACTTCCTCTCACTTTCTTTTAGATCTCCAGGACAGGAAACAAAGGCACATCTCTCGAACAGGATTTAGAGAGCAAATAATAAACTGACTGGGGACCTAAAATGATTGTAAAATCTTGCTTTAAAAAAAAAAAAAAAACATACATTATATGCTTACCTCCTCGGTGCAGTTGGATTTGCACAGAGCAGCCCCGATCCTCCTCTCCTTGGGTCCCTATTTGCTGCTCCTGGCTCCTCCCTCCTTCGAGTGCCCCCTCAGCCAGCAGCTCTCTATGGGGGGCACCCAAGCCTAGTCAGAGCTCCATGTATCCATTCAGACACAGAGCCCTGACCTGGCCCAGCCCCCTCTCTCCCCTGATTGGCTTACAGACTTTGATTGACAGCCCCTGGGGCCAATCTGCTGTGTCTCAGCCAATCAGGAGAAGTGTACCGGATGACTGAGGGGATCCTGGACATCGCTGGAGAGAGAAGGAGCTCAGGATAAGTATTAGGGGGTGCTGGGGAGGCTGCTGCACACAGAAGGTTTTTTATCTTAATGCGTAGAATGCATTAAGATAGAAAAAAACCTTCTGCCTTTACAACCCCTTTAACCTCCCTGGCGGTATGATTATTTCAGATTTTTGGTGCTGAAAGCGGTACAATTATTTTGCATGGAAATTTGGCGTTTTATATTGTAGGCCTGTAATTCTTAGGAATAACTCACTTAAATCTGTCCAAACCAGAGTCTAGTAGACATCCCGAGTATGATAAAGTTTGAAACATGAAATCATAAATTATAATATAATAAATAACTATAAATAATTATCAAAAATAATAACATAATAGTAATAAAATGTATTCAATAATGTAATCAAATCAAAAACACTGAAATTTGCTCAGCTGCAGAATTGTCGCTGTCGTCACTTTCAGTGTCTGATGATAAATTTCCCCAAAAATCAGTATCACTCAATTCTGCAAATGATTCTTATTTACTATCGCTGTTTTCTAGCTGATCAAAAACCACTTTTGACGTAAAGTGACGCTTTTTGGTTGCCATGGACATTCTCAAGTTTCCAGGCAGAAAGAATGACATAAATAATATAAAAGTGCATGCAGGGCACTGGGCAAACCACTAGGGACAAAGGGGATGTGAAATGATTTCATACAGTAATGTAATCTTACAGAATACAGTGTACTATATGTTCACTGTGTGTTTCACTTTTTAAATTTCCCGCCGGTCTCCGTCCCCGTGCGACGCGACACTCGCAGGGAACGGAGCCCGGCACACAGAGGCATCAGGCGGAGGACACAGCCCGCAGACACGGCGGGGGACATCGCTCGATCCAGGGGACAAGGTGAGTAACGCTGCCTGGATCCAGCAATGCAATCCCGAGTGTGGCTCGGGTTACCACTAATGGTACTGAAATTCCACCCCGAGCCACACTCGGGAATACCGCCAGGGAGGTTAAAGTGATAATAGTCACACACTGTTTAACCACTTCAGCCCCGGAAGGATTTCCAGCTTTAGGACCGGAGCCCTTTTTGTGATTTGGCGCTGCGTCGCTTTAACTGACAATTGCGCGGTCGTGCGGCGTTGTACCCAAACAAAATTTGCGTCCTTTTTTTCCCACAAATAGAGCTTTCTTTTGGTGGTATTTGATCACCTCTGCGTCATTTCTGATCGCCGCTATAAACAAAAGAAGAGCGACAATTTTGCAAAAAAAACCCAAATTTCTTACTTTTTGCTAAAATACAAATCCAAAAAAAAAATATAAAAAAACATTTTTTTTCACCGTTTTTGGCCGATTTATATTCTTCCTCATATTTGCGATAAAAAAAATCGCAATCGGCGTTTATTGATTGGTTTGCGCAAAAGTGGTCGCGTTTACGGATGATGAGAATTCATTTTTGGGGTTTTTCATTTTTTTTTATTTTTTACTGGTAATGGTGGCGATCTGCGATTTTTAGCGGTACTGCGATATTTCAGCGGACATGTCGGAACGTTTTGACACTTTTTTGGGACCATTGGCATTTATACAGCGATCAGTGCTATACAAATGCAATGATTACTGTGTAAATGCCATTGGCAGTGAAGGGGTTAACCTGCAGGGGGCACGCTAAGGGTTAACTATGTTCCCTGGGCGTGTTCTAACTGTAGGGGGGCTTGCCTAGCTGTAGAAGGGAAGTGGTCACAGCCTTCACTTACAGGAAGGCTGTGATCACAGCCCTTCCCCCTCACACAGAGCGGAGGTCCGTGTTTACTTACACGGACCTCCGCTCATTCGCTCCGGGGGGGGGCATCGCGGGTGGCCGGCGGCAATCGAAGCCGCCGCACCCGCTCCCTGGCCCCCCCCGGACACAGTGAGCGCGCACAGTGGCTCTGTATCGCGCCCGCCGTCGTATGACGGCGATTTGCGTTACAGAGCCACTTTGTCGCCGTCAATTGCCGACCAGCGGTCGGCAAGCGGTTAATTTACATTGTCCCTTCTATTTCTGTATGTAGATGATGGCACTGTAATTATTTTAACTAAACAAAATCTAAGTACCTAATCGATATACAGCTGTCACATGACCCAAATCTTTCCCAGCATGTCTGCAGGCAAACATAAGAAGAAGAAGAAGCTTCTAGTTCTCTGCTACTGGTCACATGTTCAATATAAAAAAACAGCTTTTGGAATACAAAGTAAAAATAAATAATCAATATCAATAAACGGTATTAAAGTGGCATACAAATGTATATATTTGAAATCAAATCTTTATTATTTTGTGGAATAACATAGTGTGGGTGGATTTCTGCGAGTCACAGGTTGTGTCACAACACTCCAGCCTGCGTCTTAGAATAAGAGAGAGGTGAAGCCTCCATTAATATACATGTAATAACCCACCCCATTGTGTTTAGCTGATTAGTGGGCATAGAGGAGGTGGGGGGAGGGAGTGGGGTGTCATTTACCACTGTGTATATGCCCACATGCATGACTTTATAGTCACATGGGCTGCTCAGATGTGATAGGGAGGAAATGCTCAGCATAGAAACTCACTGAAAACTGAGCATGTGCAAAGCTGCCACCACAGCTGCAAATTCCCTAGTTGAATTGGGGACATAAACAGAAGATAGAGAGCAGCAGGATCAACCATGTTTTTTGCAGAATACAGAAAACAAATATTATAGTGACTAAGTGAGTACAAACAGCATGTAATACAGCATTTATTGATAGTTTTTTATGATTTAGTGACACTTTAAAACTATCCCCACTCTATCCAAAACCAAAAATGCACAAAGTTTTGGCTTTTTTTACATTTTATAATAACCTCAACGTATTTCTGTGACATGATATAGCTAAAGGATTTTTATTCAGACTGTGATTTTTATTCATCTTCACTATAGGTGAAATATAAAATGTCATTGGAATTGTTCCATTATCAAGCATATAAGGAAAATTGCAATAAGAATTCTTTGATGTAAAAATTTAGCTACCTTTTAAATAATGCATACATAGCTGAGAATATGTATATCTCAAATTTCAATTTTAACCAAGGAATATATCTTACCTTTATAAAATTACAGTAAATGAATGGAAACAGAACCTTCAGATTTAATGACTAATTGTTGCAACTTTAGGGAAAATGAGACATTCATGACTTGCTTGAAAGAATTAATAGATGGTATAAAATACCATCATCTATAAATCAAACAAGTGAAGCTTTTTGATGGAGACAGAAAGATAATATAGGGATGTATTTGCATATGTGGTTTAGATATCCTATCATTAATACCTTCTGAAACACAATATAGGGATGTATTTGCATATATGGTTTAGATACAGTATCATGTCATTAATACCATATGAAACACAATATAGGGATGTATTTGCATATGTGGTTTAGATACAGTATCCTATCATTAATACCATATGAAACACAATATAGGGATGTATTTGCATATATGGTTTAGATACAGTATCCTATCATCAATACCTTATGAGACACAATATAGGGATGTATTTGCATATATGGTTTAGATACAGTATCCTATCATTAATACCTTATGAAACACAATATAGGGATGTATTTGCATATGTGGTTTAGATACAGTATCCAATCATTAATACCTTCTGAAACAAAGTTAGCGCTTACATATCTGTGATATCTGTATTACAGAAGAACTAGTGCTTTTGCATTTGGATTCAGATGTTGTCCAGTTACAATCAAAAAAGCGTAGTCACCTTTTTCAATTATGGCTGCAAATGTCCTAATTTCTAAATATTTAAATCCTTCCAAATCATCAATGAATCTAAGAAATAAATGCATTTGAAAAATATTAACAACTGTTAAATGGATTCATTTCAAAAGTGAGCAGTTACTTTATACATGGGCAATCTGGAGCCAATTCAGATCTAGTGCTTACAAATATGCAGTATTTTTAAACTTTCATAATTTAATATTTGATTGCACATATGATTATTATATAAGTCTATAATGGGTACTATTTGCATTTTTTTGCTATCTTTTCATTGTTTTAATAATTGTAATTACTGTATATTGCCTCTTGTTTTGTACTCCTTTATATTATACTCAATATTCCTGTGCTGGGCTTTATTTATTTGTGAATGATAATCATATTCAAAAATGAAATGCAAAAAAAAAAACGTAGTGGACATAAACCCGTAATGCTTCAGCATGCATCCCAGTAGTTTACTTCTGTTTCTTGTTAACAGAGATCCCACAGAGTAAAAAGAAGCACAGTTTGGCTTTTGTGGCTTCAGGGCAGACGAGAATTGATTTGAAGAGACAGAATGGCACAGGTGACTGTGAAATGTAGTGTTCATTACATTGTATACATTGTCAGACTGGCTCTTTTTGTACCAAGGCCAGTAGTTTAAAAGAAAGGCATCAAATGTTTTTTGGGAATGCTTGCTAACCTTACATTTATAGTCCTGACAAATGTTTACATGGCAATGTAAGTTTGCTTTTTGCCTTTATGTACTTGTACGCAAAGAGGTTCAGATTTGATGATCGTATAAAACATGGATGCAATTACCTTCAACAGCCAGTCAGTATTTCCCTAACTCCTGCACTCAAGTTATGAAGTATGGTTGCCATTTATAATACCTCCAATTCTCTGCCAAGGCTTAAAAATGAGCCATACTCGGTGTCTATATGAAATAACATTTATCATACATGTGCTCGTATTTATAGTGTGTCAGAATAAAACACAAAACGTTAATCAGCCCTTTTAACAGACTTTCACTGTTGTCACACAGCAAAACAAATCAAGCAAATTTGCAACCATAGGCTTTCATTATTTTTTTCTTGCCTTTGCCATCTTATGCGATCTCTACTACTGTAGTATGGTTCTGTTGGTTCGAATTTCCTGGCTTATGGCTAAAGCTGTCAAAAGTCTTTAAGCACAGGATAGCGCAGTTAGAGTTATAAAAATAAAAGCCTATTCTACAGCCCTGTGAAGTGCATGCTCCCACTCTCCTGCAGAGTTATGGAATGAGGGGACGAGCTACTTTACACAACAGAACAGCAGGCTGTTTATATGCCCTGCTCCTCCTCTGGGAATGTCTTTTTTTAACTGTCCATCTACTGGTCATTCCCTACTGCTTTCAGGGAACTTCTGGACTGTAGAAATAAAGAATCTTTGACTGTCACCTACTGAGCATAGATTATATAGGTATGCGGAACACCACAACAGTTTACTTTGTGCTCAGTATGAACTTTGCATATTAATCACTCATTTCCAGTGTTGGGCATGGTGGTTGTAGCTATAGGCACAGGTGGATTGGTGTTTAAAAAAATGGGAAGGTTCTTAGCAGAGGAGGGCTGGCAGCCTTAGGCCTGGGAGGCAAGTCAAGTCACGTCGCCCATTGAACCACAGAATCAGCTCACCATCCATGCCCACAAATATGCTACAATGTGGTAACATAATTTAATGCTAATAGCAACAGAGGTTTAACAAAAATAATGCATCAATGCAGCTCATGAGTGCCCACCAATGCAGCCTCACCAGTGCCAATCAATGCAGCCTCACCAGAGCACATCAGTGCAGCCTCATCAGTGCCCATCAATGCAGCCTCATCAGTGCCCATCAATGCAGCCTCATCAGTGCCCATCAATGCAGCCTCACCAGTGCCCATCAATGCAGCCTCATCAGTGCCCATCAATGCAGCCTGATCAGTGCCCATCAATGCAACCTCACCAGTGCCCATCAATGCAGCCCCATCAGTGCCCGCCAATGCAGCCTCATCAGTGCCCATCAATGCAGCCTCATCAGTGCCCATCAATGCAGCCTCACCAGTGCCCATCAATGCAGCCCCATCAGTGCCCGCCAATGCAGCCTCATCAGTGCCCATCAATGCAGCCTGATCAGTGCCCATCAATGCAACCTCACCAGTGCCCATCAATGCAGCCCCATCAGTGCCCGCCAATGCAGCCTCATCAGTGCCCATCAATGGAGCCACACCAGTGTCCATCAATGCAGCCGCACCAGTGCCCATCAATGCAGCCTCACCAGTGCCTATCAAATGCAACCTCATCAGTGCCCCCCCCGAGGCAGCCCAATGGGCTCAGCGGTATCCATGGTAGGACCGGCCCCCCCTTTGTCTTCAGTTGGTTGCTGCGCCCCTGGCCCCTACTCCCTTCCTTCACAAGAAGAAAAAAGTGTGAGTGGGCAGTGGCCATCGGTCATTTTGAATGTAAGTTAGGGTGGCCTGAGGGGCAACTGCCACCCTGCCCCCCAGCACAGCCCTCCCCGGGTTCTTATGAGGGGAGCCTTTGAGTAGGCTATCAGTCTCTGTGGCAAAAACAAACACTAAGAAAGTTGGAGTTGGATGTGGTATGAATTGGCACAGGGTGGGAAGAGTACTATAATGATAGTTCAGGTGACAGTTATGTCTCAGTTGACCATGCAGATGGTGGTTTATTTTTTGGGTTTAAAGTGGTAGTAAACCCACTTTTTCATCTTTTACCTACAGGTAAGCCTGTAATAAGGCTTAAATGTATGTACTGTGAATATCTCCTAAATTTGCACTGTTTAGGAAATATTAAGAGTGCATGGAGCTGGTGAGGTCACCGGCACATATGCTCCGAAGGTCAGTCATACCGCGCTGGGCCCTCAGAGCCCGTGCCGTAAACAACGGCTCCCGCACAAGGGAGTGATGACACCACACCCCTGGCCATTCATGTAGCCAGAGCTTACAGAAGGAAGACCGGGTGAAGATGCAAGCCTTCTCAGCGGTGACAGCATGATGCTGGAGGGCTTTGTTTTATGGTAAGTCTCTTATAATATGCTATGCTAGTATGCAATGCATACTAGCACATTATGACATTGCCTTGCTGGGGATTTTTTTTCTTCAACTGTGGATAAACAGACACTGCCTGCTTGCCTATTATGGGACAAAGTGACACAATCTGTGAATAGGTCCCCCCAACATATTGATACCAGCTTGTCACCTCCTTCCATGTGGCAGTGCTAGGCTCTAGCAGAGGGGCTGATATCTCCAGCTTACACAGCTCCTTCTCTAGGCACCAGTAATTTGGTGGCAGCTGCTTTATAGAAATATTTTTAATGGTAGATACTATAGACCTAAAATATTAGATATACACTTATTTGTATAAAAAAGATACCCCATATAAAGGTGAACTCCAGGCAAACAGCTAAATACAGAGATGAAATCCATGTATTAGAACTCTTTTATCTGCCAAAGGATTTGTATTTATGCTCATCCAGTTCTAAGAATTAAAACAGATCTGATTTTTCTCTGCTGCAGTTTCACTTACAGGTTTCCTTCTTACCACCCACCCTGTGACTGGACAGTGAAAGGAGAAGCAGCAGGCACCTGAGTTTATCTGCTGTCACTCTGCTCTCTGCATGCTTCTTGTATTGCATGACACTTCATTTGCAACCTAAAGTGGATGTAAACCTGATTCATGAAATTTGAGCTGGGCACATAGATCTGCAGCGTTTTGTTATCTCTCTTCAAAGCACTGTGTCCCGTAGCAGGGCCGTAGATAATTTTTTGTCCTGCGGGGGGGGGGGTCAGAAGCAGGTACCAAGTGGTGAAGCGGGGGGGGGGGGGGTTGTGGGTCGATGGAGCTTGGCTCCATCGACCCACACAGCACAGGAGCGAGCATGCACTGTGTGCCCCGTAGCAAGTAGGGTTGTCATTAAGATTTCACTGACACTGTACATTGCAAGGGCAGTGGTGCAGGATCAGGGCCACCTTTCATATTGATTGGAGGCTCTGAGGAAGAGGTATAAACCTTGAAAAGCGTTAGCCTGAGCTATGCGGGATACCAGCCATGCAGTGTATGTCCATGAACTGGAGGGACTTATATGGTTGTCGTGCATCTTTTATGACTCGTTTGTGAGTATATATTTTTTAAATTTTATTAAAATATTTTTATCAAGGATAATGCGCTAGGCCAGTGCGCCATTGTGTTTTTTTTGTGTTTTTTGTTTTTGCTTCATATTGATTGGACCCTGGGCAAACATTTTCTTCGCCCCCCCCATTCACATCATGACTGCTCACTGATTGGTTGCTGGAGGTTAAAGCACATCATTACCACTCACTGATTGGTTGCTGGAGGTTACAGCACATCGCCTCACTGCCTACACACCATGGACTGGGGAGGTGGGTGACTCACCAATAGACAGAAAACTCCTAGAACGTGTTATTAGCAATGAGCAGAGCACAAACACCTATGAAAGTAGGGACTGCAGTTTGTGTGTGAAAGAGGCCTTCATGGTGAAAGGTTTACTTTAAACCAGAACAGCTTGTTCTGACTCTCATACACTCCATTTGTTGTGTGGATGTATAGCTTGGTTTGAGACTGCATCCCAGTGATGGCCAACCAATGAGGTTTTGAGTGCCTCAATTGCAGCTGCTGACACACCAAAGGGTTGTGCATATCATTTACTGCCAGACATACTACGTGAGATGGTAAGAGACTGCAGGCGTACAATAGATGGTCAGAAACTGCAGGTGTACTACAGGAGATGGTCAGAGACTGCAGACATAGTACAGGAGATGGTCAGAGACTGCAGACGTACTACAGGAGATGTTCAGAGATTGCAGACAAAGTACAGAGATGGTCAGAGACTGCAGACGTACTACAGGAGATGGTCAGAGATTGCAGACATAGTACAGGAGATGGTCAGAGACTGCAGACATAGTTCAGGAGATGGTCAGAGACTGCAGACATAGTACAGGAGATGGTCAGAGATTGCAGACATAGTACAGGAGATGGTCAGAGACTGCAGACATAGTACAGGAGATGGTCAGAGACTGCACACATAGTACAGGTGATGGTCAGAGACTGCAGACATAGTACAGGAGAGGATCAGAGACTGTAGATGTACTACCGGAGATGGTCAGAGATTGCACGCATACAAGAGATAGTCAGGGACTGCAAATGTACAAGAGAATGTCAGAGACTGCAGACGTACTACAAGAGATGGTCAGAGATTGCAGACAAAGTACAGGAGATGGTCAGAGACTGCAGACGTACTACAGGAGATGGTCAGAGATTGCAGACAAAGTACAGGGATGGTCAGAGACTGCAGACGTACTACAGGAGATGGTCAGAGATTGCAGACATAGTACAGGAGATGTCAGAGACTGCAGACATAGTACAGGAGATGGTCAGAGACTGCAGATGTACTACAGGAGATGGTCAGAGATTGCAGACATAGTACAGGAGATGGTCAGAGACTGCAGACATAGCACAGGAGATGGTCAGAGACTGCAGACATAGTACAGGAGATGGTCAGAGACTGCAGACATAGTACAGGAGAGGGTCAGAGACTGCACACATAATACAGGAAATGGTCAGAGACTGCAGACATAGTACAGGAGATGGTCAGAGACTGCACACATAGTACAGGAGATGGTCAGAGACCGCAGACATAGTACAGGAGAGGGTCAGAGACTGTAGATGTACTACAGGAGATGGTCAGAGATTGCACGCATACAAGAGGTAGTCAGGGACTGCAAATGTACAAGAGAATGTCAGAGACTGCAGACGTACTACAAGAGATGGTCAGAAACCACAGACGTACTACAGGAGATGGTCAGAGATTGCAGACATAGTACAGGAGATGGTCAGCGACAGTAGACATAGTACAGGAGATGATCAGAGACTGCAGACATAGTACAGAAGAGGGTCAGAGACTGTATTTGTACTACAGGAGATGGTCAATGACTGTAGACATAGTACAGGAGATGATCAGAGGCTGCAGACATAGTACAGGAGAGGGTCAGAGACTGTAGGTGTACTACAGGAGATGGTCAGAGACTGCAGACTACTACAGGAGATGGTCAGAGACTGCAGGCGTACAAGAGAGGGTCAGAGACTGCAGGCGTACTACAACAGATGGTCAGAGACTGCAGACATACTACAGGAGATGGTCAGGGACTGCAGGTGTACAAGAGATGGTCAGAGACTGCAGACGTACTACAGGAGATGGTCAGAGACTGCAGGCATACAAGAGATTTCAGAAACTGCAGGCGTACTACAGGAGATGGTCAGAGACTGCAGACATACTGGAGGAGATGGTCAGAGACTGCAGACATACTGGAGGAGATGGTCAGAGACTGCAGTTGTACTACAGGACATGGTCAGAGACCATCCATGTACTGTCTTATCTCCTATCCCTGTACATTGTCTGCTGAACACTCACAATGGCCCTTCCTGATCACCATAACAGGTGCTGTCAGTGTCCCCCCATACCACACATGTCATTTACTTACTGTGTGACAGGCTCCAGACTTTCAGCATGGACTGTACCTCTCCTCCCCACTGATCACAGGTCTGGTTGTTAGAGGGTGGAGTGATTGGCTGTTAGGGGAATGTGGAGGTCACGTGATGGCAGGTCAGGCAGTGGTTGGCTGGGGATTGGAAGATATGATGGAGCACCAAGCCGGGAACCAAGCCGCATAGCTGTAGTCCAACTCCACCCCAGTAGTATTTGACCGCCATCTTATTTACAGGCAGCGCAGATGCAAGTGGCAGCTGCTTTGTGCCCCACAACGACTGGGGCTGGGCCCAGGGCAGCTGCTTCTTTTGCCCCACGTTAACGACAGCCTTGTGAGGGAGATGCATTGCAGGTTTTCTGCACCACATCCTAGTGTGAACCAGGGCTTATTATTGCCTTTCCAACACAATTAAAAAGGGCTTGGGCACTGAGGGCAGCAAACAGTTCAGCCTGGCTCGGGCAGCAATGTTGTTGTGCCTGGCAAACCCTCAGCCCTTTGGCTCTGCAGTCAGCACCACAACATAGTTGACAGAGCCAGGCTTTACTGTCAGTACCAACCTAGCAGTGGAAAATGGTAACCCAAGACTTGGGTGATTAGTGAATAATTTTGCTAGTTGCCACAGACTCATTTACCTCAATAGCAGCACAGCAGTGGTGGTAAGTGGTCTGTGATGACCGTCTCTCAAGCAGAAAGCTAGCCGAAAAGGAAAGTACTGCCTCCTTGCATGTTCTCTGCTCCATTTTCCTCTGAAGTCCAAGGCGGGAAGTACGGAGTGTAGAGCCGCCCGCTCCACTGTGTCTACGATCTGTCTGCCGGGAACCCAGCACAGCCTGGTCATAACAGCGTGACGTAAGTGCCTGTGACGGTGTGCCTTACACCCGACATGCTGCATCCACTTCACCCACAATACTGACTGCTGTGCTCCGCTGTTTGTTGTTGCGGTGCTGACGCCATGAGAGACGACAGGGCAGAGACACTTTTTATGGTTGGCTGGACTCTTCTGGGGGGGTGGTTTGAACACCCCAAACCCCCCCCTTATCTACACCCCTAGTTCAGAGCCTCTTTTCAACCCTATGGACTGGCAGGTGTAAACGGACTTGTGTCAGTTTACAGTACACCTGCCTACCTCCAATCCGATCTGGTCCGCTAAAAAAAATTAGAAAGGGATCTGTCCCCCTCTGTCTAGGCAGAGCAAAGGGCAGTTGAGTGTAAATGGATAGCAGGGTCTGTTTACTCCTGGCGGTCCATTGAGCAGAGAGGGCTCTGTCCATGTCTGCATAAACTGAGCGAAAATGGACCTGTCACCTGCCCGCTCTGCTCTGATCAGCGGACAGAACCCCTTCTGATCTAATTGGAGTCTGCCCAGTGTGAAGGGGCCTAATGGATGGCACCAGAGGAGGCTCTCTAATTAGGCAACTTAGGTGGTAGCCTTAGGCCACGCACTCCCGGGGGCCCCGCGGCCGCCTAATTTACCTGACATGTATGTGGGATTGGGAGGGAATGTCCCCCAGTTTAGTGTCCCCACTGAGCAAGCCAGATGGATGAGCGAGCTGCAGCGCTGCTATATCACCAGCACCGCGCCTACCAGAAGTCTCCTGTCTTGGCACTTTCCAGTGCCCCCTCTCAGTGTCCTCCACCTCCGCCTGCAGACAGATTATAGCGGTGGAGGCGGAACTGCCGGCTGCTGCTGAGCCCAGGAGCGATGCTTGCACATGCAGAAGTTCATTCTCATTCTGCAACAGGACAACGGATGTGTGGAGGGAGGTGAGCTGGCAGCTTAGTGGGAGAACTTGAGACTTCTGTGCACTGTGCAGGGACTTGAGATGTGGGAGGGGCAATGAGTGCAGTGTCTGCAGCAGGGTGGGGGGTCAGTTCTGGTGCTGTACTGCTAACTGCAATTGCTCCATGCATGCCACTGCAAGGTGACCTGAGCAATGATGGAGCAATAAATTAGGGCTCATTCACACCATATATCACTTTTCTACCATGTGCACCCCTCTCATATACATACTACCCACTGCCATACACTCCTTACCCCTCTCATGTCATACTACCAACCGCCATACACTCCTCACCCTTCTAATGTCTTACTACCCACTGCCATACACTCCTCACCCCTCTCATGCCATACTACCAACCACCATACACTCCTCACCCCTCTCATGTACATACTACCCACCTCCATACACTCCACACCCCTCTCATGTACATACTACCCACCTCCATACAAACCACACCCCTATCATGTACATACTACCCACCACCATACATTCCACACCCCTCTCATGTACATATTAGCCACCGCCATACACTCCACACCCCTCTCATGTACGTACTACCCACCATCATACACTCCACACTCCTCTCATGTACATACTACCCACCTCCATACAAACCACACCCCTCTCATGTACATCTTACCCACCACCATACACTCCACACCCCTCTCATGTACATACTACTCACCGCCATACACTCTTCACCCCTCTCAAGTCATACTACCCACCGCCATACACTCCTCACCCCTCCCATGTCATACTACCCACCTCCATACACTC
>BLSH010209547.1:214785-250946 GCA_018402905.1 Glandirana rugosa | reverse complement strand
TTACTCAAAACGGATTTAATCTAGCTACTGTTCATATACAGAAAAACTAATAAATATTTAAGTTGGTGTAACAGGTCGAAACACTTTTTAACACGGTAGTCTAACATTGTACATACCGGTGGTAATCCGGCTGATGACCTAGTCATAATAGGTCGGATAACGGGTCGAGTCGACAACTATCTTCCTGTTTTCAAAAGGTTCGTTTTTTTCTCTTCCTTCTAAGGGTCGTACCTCGAAGTCAGGAATGAGAACTTATCCTTTTAGTTAAGTTTGTCCAAGCCTGTATTCAGACCCCAGAGGACGGTCCTTCGACAGTTTCGTCTATCGGTAAGTGTCCATCGTGAGAAATGCCTCTGCTACCTGTGAATGGCTATCTGCTTTGACAGCTTCCTGGCAGGAGACCCCAGACTTATGTCCGAACCTGTTTGAATTGATTTTCCTATTCAAGAGTAAGGACTGAAGCTCCATGCTGGGAATCTTCCTTCTCTTTTTTTGCTTGGAAAACTTTTGTCCTTCTATCAACAGCTGAGCTGGGCAATAGGCTGGATAATACTGATCCAGTAGTCGGCCTAATGGTGGCCATACATGTTACAATCTGATGGCACAATTTTTCACAAAGCTGGACAATGTGGTTGAATTTATAAATAATCAAAAAGACATATACTTGTCATCGATCTAATTTAGGCAAAACTCATTGATTTCACTATATTATTCTGAGCTGTTCTGGACAGATAACCAGTGGAAAAGTAAACAGATTAATATAATTAAATGTATGGCACATTAAACAGTTTTCTCAGTTTTTGGATTGTATAGATAATATGGTTATATAACATTGTTCCAAGTATGGCCACTTTTAAAGCCCTCTTAAGCCTCGTACACACGATGCGAATTTCATATGACAGAATGTCCGTTTTTTGTTGGATGCTTGTCTCATGTCGAAAGTGAAGAGCGTACTAACGATACGAAAATTTTCCTATGACCGAATTCAACGTCAGAAGTGACGTAAAGTGTTGACTAATTTTGTATGTATTTTTTATTTCTGAGCATGCGTAGTCATGATCGTATGATTTTTTTCATATGAAAACTGTACTAATGATACGAAAATCGGACGGTGAGTTGCTGTACAGAAAAAAAAAATTCTAGTCTGCACAACCAGCTTTTGTCTTATGAAAAATCTAAATCAGCTGTGGAAAGGAGCATACTAACGGTAAAAATGTTAGCCGTTCGGCCGTTGGATGAAAATTTCCATCCGAAATTCGCATTGTGTCTACGGCTTTATGCTGTTATGCTGGATACTCCCTGCCCAGTCAATCCAGTGTTATCTTGCTGCGATCTGCTACTCAGCTACTACAGCCTGGGTCCAATGCTGCCATCCTGGTCATCGAGAGTTGGCTGCCTCTTCTGGGTTCAGGGGAAGCCCCCGATACATGTCACATTTGCCTACCAGATGCTGTGAATCCCTGCTCCTGTAGCCTCCTAGGATACATGATGTGGTATCCCAGGAGAGTGGTGTAAAAAAGTTAACTGAAAAACAACATTTTACTTTATAGAGGGGGAATGGCGGGTTGAGTGCATGTAGGGTAAGTAATTTAACCATTTGCTTACTGGGCACTTAAACCCCCCTCCTGCCCAGGCCAATTTTCAGCTTCAAGCGCTGCTGCGTTTTGAATGAAAATTGCGCAGTCATGGTACACTGTACCCATATGACATTTTTATCATTTTTTTTCACACAAATATAGCGTTCTTTTGGTGGTATTTAATCACTACTGGGTTTTTTTATTTTTTGCTAAAAAACAAAAAAAAGACCAAATTTAAAAAAAAAAACTGTTTCATAGTTTGTTATAAAAATGTGAAAACAGGTAATTTTTCTCCTTCATTGATGTGCGCTAATGAGGCAGCACCGATGGGCACTGATAGGTTGCACTGATAGGCCACACTGATGGGCACTGATAGGTGGCACTGGTGGGCACTGATGGGTGGCACTGGTGGGTGGCACTGATGTGCACTGATGGGTAACACTGATAGATGGCACTGAAGGGCACTGATGGGTGGCACTGAAAGGCACTGATGGGTGGCACTGATGGGTGGCACTGTTAAACAGCACTGATGGGTGGCACTGGTGGGCACTGGTAAGCACTGGTAGGTAACACTGATGGGTGGTACTGATGATGAGGCACCGATGGCCACTGGTGGGCAGCACCTCATAGGCATTGATAGGTGGCACTGGTGGGCATTGATAGGTGGCACTGGTGGGCAATGATAGGTGGCACTTGTGGGCACTGGTAGGCTGCACTGATGTGCACCTGTAGGTGGCACTGGTCTGCACTGGTAGATGGCACTGCAAAGCAGCAGTGCCTCTCCATGTGTGGAACCGATGTCCCTCTCTCTGTAGCCGGTGATCGGCTTTTTTTCCCCTCATACTGTCAGCACCAGGGGAAAAAAAAGCCGATTACCAATCTCTTGTTTACATCACGTGATCAGCTGTCATTGACTGACAGCTGATCACATGGTAAGGGGCCGGGACCAGACCCGTACACTGATCTGTGATCAGCCGAGTCTCATTGACTCTGTGAATACAGAGCGCACCACACACGCCTTGCAGGGGTGCGCAGGCAGCTCATGCACGGGAACATGTCCATGGACTCCCTCCCAGCAATTCAGGTCCGTGCTGTAGCCGTCTTTTGGCTATGGCGTGGATCTGTAGTGGTTATAGAGTGAAGGTCCACTTTGTATCCTCTGCCAACTCTCAGAAGGTGGCCTTTCTCGTTACCATCATGTCTGTGAGCTGAGTGTTAGCAACCTTGTGTTGTATGGAGCTTGTATGGTCAAGGTTGTCTTCAGGCCTGGCGCCTCCTTTCATCTTAATGCGGATATCAACCTTTCAACTCAATCAGGACATAGGGAGATATTTATCAAAGTGTTTGCAACCTATTTATTGCAGTTGCATCTCAAAATATGCTACAGAGGCCAAATGTTTTTTTGCAGCATTTGTGGCAATCTTCCACAACAGCTGCAACAGTTTAACATTGTTCTACCTGCTGCACACAAAGAGCCCTTTGTGTCTGAAATTAGGCACAGAACAGTGGGAATTTTAAAGTGGTTTAAAGCCATAACATTTTTTCATCTTAACCACTTGCCGAGCGCAGCGCGACGGCGACAAAGTGGTTCGTTATCGCAAACCGCCGTCACCTGACGGCGGCCACGATAACCAGTGCCAGAGGCTTGCGCTTACTGTGTTCCAGGAGAGACAGGGAGCGAGTAGGGTGGACTCGATCTCCGCCAGCTACCTGCGATGGACCCCTGGAGCGACAGAACGGAGGTCTGTGTATGTAAACACGGATCTCCGTTCTGACAAAGGGGGAAGGGATGTGATCACAGGCTTCCTGTATATGGAAGCCGTGATCACTCCCCTCCCCCTGCCAGCCCAGCCCCCATACAGTTAGAACACAATGAGGTAACACAGATGACCCTTAGTGCGCCCCCTCCAGGTTAACCCCTTCACTGCCAATGGCATTTACACGGTAATCAGTGCATTTTTTATAGCACTGATCGCTGTATAACTGCCAATGGTCCCAAAAAAGTGTCAAAATGGTCCGACATGTCCGCCGCAATATGGCAGTACCGCTAAAAATCGCAGATCACCGCCATTACTAGTAAAAAATAAAAATAAAACAAAAACCCCAGAAATTAATTCTCATCATCCGTAAACGCCGCAACTTTTGCGCAAACCAATCAATAAATGATGATTGCAATTTTTTTTGCCAAAAATATGAGGAAGAATATAAATCGTCCAAAACCGATGAAAAAAAAATGTTTTATTATATTTTTTTGGATTTGTATTTTAGCAAAAAGTAAGAAAAGTTGATTTTTTTGCAAAATTGTCGCTCTTTTTTTGTTTATAGCGGCGATCAGAAATTACGCAGAGGTGATCAAATACCACCAAAAGAAACTCTATTTGTGGGAAAAAAAGCACGCAAATTTTGCTTGGGTACAACATCGTACGACCTCGCAATTGTCAGTTAAAGCAACGCAGTGCTGAATCGCAAAAAGTGCTCTGGTCCTAAAGTGGGAAATCCTTCCGGGGCTGAAGTGGTTAATGCATTCTCTGCATTAAGGGAAAAAATGTCCCAGTAGTTGCAGCGTGTTCCCCCAAGCCAGGGGTGTACATACAGGGGTTGCCTGGCTCCCTGATCCAAGGGACCTGTGTGCCCCCCCCCCCGTTTGCCTGGATAGGAGGGCAGTGGGGGCGGGGGCATGTAGAAGAACCAATCCCTCCATGCAGCTGCTGAAACCCTCATCTCCCTCGTGCAGACATTCAATGGCTTCAAGGGGGAAATTGTTGGAATCGGCTCATCCACATGCCACTCCCACTGCCTCCTTACCTCTGTCCTGTCCCTGAGCTCCTGTTTCCTTCCCTGGCCCCCCATCGCCCCACCGGGTTCCCCCCTCCCACCTCCCGCCGGCTGCTGCGGGGGATCTGTCAGGATGGAAAGCAGAGAAAGAATCTGTAAAAGTGTCATTTACTGGCCCCTTCCTTGTTTTAATGAATAGCGACAGCGATCTGTATTGATCACTGACTGTGTTTTTTTTTTTTAATTCATTTTTAGCTAAGTCATAGTAAACTGTAAGCTGGGGCTGCAGAGAAAGGCAATGTTGAATCTGCCCTCAGTCCGTTTCTCTGTCTCAAAAGTAAAAAATCAGTTGTCTCTTTAGACCCCTGATATTTCACCAAGCCCCCCAACAGGGGTCCTAATATATATATGTATAATGGTAAAATAACAACAAAAAAAACAATTGACATTAATGCCGCAACTACCAGGGTTGCGCTTCCGACTAGGCTCTGTCGTACCGCCACCATGGGGGGACCCCAAGACGGCAGGAAGGTGGCCCGCTGCGGGACCGTAATAAAGGGTCCCATGATGGAAGTAAATGGGAAGGGAACCAGTCGGGGGCCTTCATGATTTCTTGCACCAGGGCCCTGAAAGTTCTAGTTACGCCTCTGCCCCCAACCCAAATACCTACCTGAGTCCTCACTCGATCCAGTGCTTTGCTAATCTGTATTAGCTCTCTCACTGCATTCACAGGAAACAGAGGTAGCAGCAGGAGCCATCCATTATGCAACACATTTTATCAGCGCAACTGTATTGCTGTCACAAACCTTGAAAATGTAATCATAAATGTCCCCCATTATACCTCCATCCATCTGTCCAACTCCTATTTATCCTAGGAAGTTTTCCGCCTATTTTTTGGATATAGTCAGGGCTCTTGGTGTTTCCCTCTCAGCTTCTTCTTCCTTCACACACAGGGACTCTCTTTATGCCATTCCTGAGAGTCCTTGTAAAGGACAACCTGCTTCCCGTTCCACCATCTCATGGAGGCTTTGGCATCTCTTTATACACGCCTATAGGCTTAAAGCTGGACTCCAGGGAAAAAAAAAACTATATTGGTCCCTGGTTCAGCTTTAACCAGTTAACAACCGGCCCATAGACAAAAGACGTCTCCAGGGCGGTTGCTTAACCTTGGGAGGATGTCTATTGATGTCCTCCCAGAATCATGCCAGAGCAATCACATGTAAACAAGCCGGGGCTTCTGCCGGCTTTTCTCTCTCCTCTCCGCACCGACCGTTGCAGTGTGAGAGGAGAGAGGGGGGAGAGAGAACATGCTGCAGCGATGTGGGCGATGTGTAATGCCCACAGCGCTGCTACGTGACAGTGGGGGACAGTCTGCACCCCCCACCATCCATCCACACCCACCCAGCCATCCTCACCCCATCCAGCCATCCTCACCCCATCCATGCTCACCCATCCAGCCATCCTCACCCCATCCATGCTCAGCCACCCATCCATCCATCCATGCTCACCCATCCAACCATCCTCATGCGGCCATGCTGACCCACCCAGCCATCCTCACCCCATTCATGCTCATCCATCCATGCTCGGCCACCCATCCATGCTCACCCATCCAGCCATCCTCACCCAGCCGTACTCATTCATCCCCATCCATGCTCGGTCATCCCCATCCGTGCCCATCCATCCTCATTCATGCTCAGTCATCCCATCCATGCTCATACATCCCCATTCGTGCTCATCCATTCCCATCCGTGCTCATCCATCCCCATCCGCACGCATCCATCCCCATCCGTGCTCATCCATCCCCATCCGTGCTCAGACATCCCCATCTGTGCTCATCCATCCTCATTCGTGCTCAGTCATCCCCATCCGTGCTCATCCATACTCATTCATGCTCAGTCATCCCCATCCGTGCTCATCCATCCCCATCCGTGCTCATCCATCCTCATCCGTGCTCAGTCATCCCCATCCGTGCTCATCCATCCTCATTCGTGCTCAGTCATCCCATCCGTGCTCATCCATCCCCATCCGTGCTCATCCATCCCCATCCGTGCTCATCCATCCTCATTCATGCTCATCCATCCCCATCCATGCTCATCCATCCCCATCCGTGCTCATTTACCCCGATCCGTGCTCATCCATCCTCATTCGTGCTCAGTTATCCCATACATGCTCATCTATCCCCATCCGTGCTCATCCATCCCCATCCGTGCTCATCCACTCCCATCCGTGCTCAGTCATCCCCATCCATGCTCATCTATCCCCATCCACGGCTCATCCATCCCCATCCATGGCTCATTTGTGCCTCATTCATGCTCATCCATACCACATTAGTTCTCATCCGTGACACATCAGTGCCACTACAGTGCCCATCCATGCCACTACAATGCCCATCCATGCCACTAAATGCCCATCAGTGCCACTACACTGCCCATCTGTGCCACTACAGTGCCTATCAATGCCACCACAGTGCCTCACAATAGTGTAAAAGGTAGTCAAATTAGATTTGAAATAAATGCCCCTAGAATACCTGACGGTGCTCCCTGCATGTTGGGCCTCTGTATGTGGTCAGGCTGTGTAAAAGTGTCACACATGTGGTATTGCCATACTCGGGAGGAGTAGCAGAATATATTGTGGGGTGTCATTTTTGCTATGTACATGCTGTGTGTTAGAAATATTGTATAAATGGACAACTTTGTGTAAAAAAAAAAGCTTTTTCATTTTCTTTCCACATTTTCCAAAAACTTGTGGAAAAAATGACATGTTCAAAAGACTCATTATGCCCCCTAGAATATACGTTGGGGTGTTTACTTTCCAAAATGGGGTACATTTCCATTGTCATGGTGCTCCAGGACCTTCAAAAGTGCAAGAGGTAGTCAAGAAATTATATGTGTAATTTATTCTCCTAGATCGCCTGCATGTTAGGCTTCTGTATGTGGCCAGGCTGTGTAAAAGTCTCACACAGGTGGTATCGCCATACTCAGGAGAAGTAGTAGAATGTATTTTGCGGTGTAATTTGGGGTATGCATATGCTGGGTGTGAGAAATAACCTGTTGACATATGACAAATTTTGTGAAAAAAAAAATCTTCATATTGCAAAAAATTGTGGGAAAAAATTACAACTTCAAAAAATTCACCATGCCCCTTACTAAATACCTTGGAATATCTACTTTCCAAAAAAGGGGTCATTTGGGGGATATTTGTTCTTTCCTGGCTTGTTAGGGTCTCAAGAAATGAGATAGGTCGTCAGTACATCAGGTGTGATCAATATTCAGTGATTGGTACCATAGCTTGTAGACACTATAACCTTCACAAAGACCAAATAATATACACTAATTAGTTTTTTTTTTACCAAAGATATGTAACAGTATACATTTTGGCCAAAATGTATGAAGAAAAATTAATAATTTGCAAAACTTTATAACAGAAACAAAGAAAAATTCATTTTTTTTACAAAATTTGTGGTATTTTTTTAATTATAGTGCAAAAACTAAAAAACCCAGCGGTGAATAAATACAGCCAAAAGAAAGCTCTATTTGTGTGAAAAAAGGACACAAATTTCATATGGGTACAGTGTTGCATGTCTGAGTAATTGTCATTCAAAATGTGAGAGCACTGAAAGCTGAAAATTGGTCTGGTTGTTAAGGGGGTTTAAGTGCCCAGTGGTCAAGTGGTTAAAGATAAGGTTCCAACTTGCAGTCAAGATGCAATTTCTTGAAGATAATCAACCCTTTGTGTTTATGATCTACTTCTACTCTGCTTTTCTAAAAAATGTAAGAATTATGGATGAGGGAGGGGTTAGACCTGGCTGACCGATTTTTGGCTTGCCATTGTGCAATTCTTTATAAAGTCTTCAGTATAGCCCAGTAGTCCCAGATTCTACCCCTACTGATCCTGTGTGCCTTGTGAGTACAGACCTCTAATCATGAAAGGGTTAAATAAAAGAGGCAGCAATTCAAATGAAAATATACCAATTTTAATTGTGCATTTATGAAATTATGACTATGGACCTATAAACTTTTTTTCCTTTTACAACTATTTCCATGTACTCAAGAGTCCTTTGGTGAAATCAATTGGCCAAAAGTAAAGATCGAGTGATCCTCTCTCCCATTCACTGACGCACTTTTGACCAAGAGATTCCAAGCCTGCCCACCACGACAAGGTAGACTCTTCTAGGGCAGGACCTACACTAACTACACTACACTAACCTATTGGATGCTAGTCATCATTTTTCTAATGTTGGATGTATGTTTGTAGTCGGCCTCATCCTATAATCTGTGTGTGCAATCTACTCTCCCCTAATTTGGTTGTGTGTGTGTGTGCATCTATCTAAAGCATGTAGCAGTCACTTTATGTACATCTGGATGTCCTCTGTTAGGCTGCATTCACATTACAGCATTTTGAATCGCGGGCAGATTTGCTGTGAATCTGCCTGCAATTTGACAGCGCCAAGGTGTGAATGCCAAAATGTGGGACTCGCATTTCAGATACCATTCATTTGAATGACACCTCAAAACGCGGTGCGGGTCTGCCATGATTGTCAGGCGATAAAACGTGCTGCAATCGCGGCAACACACATCGCGGGGCGCTTGTCGCCCCAAAGTAGCTCCTGAACTATTTTTGGGCACCATGCATCCCGCGATTACAGCGCGCTTTATGGTCCGACAATCGTGGCAGACCCGCACCGCGTTTTGAGGTGTCATTCAAATGAATGGCCTCTCAAATGCCCCGAGTTTTGTCATTCGTGCCTCGGCGCTGTCAAATCGCGGGCAGAGTCACGGCAAATCTGCCCGCGATACAAAACGCTGTAATGTGAATGCAGCCTTAGTGTAGGTCAGTCAGTCAGTCAATGTATGTTGACCAGTGTGTGTCAGTAAATGAATGCTAGTCCTGTTATTACCTGGGCACATAGCCAAACTCCTCTGCAATTCGGAGGTCATCTTGTCTTTGGGCAAAAAATCGAGGTCTTACCGATCGAAGGATGAGGGAATCACATGCTCGTTCCATCTGGGCATAGATCTTCAGCCTAAAGATCTCCTCCTTCCTCTCAGGTGGAAATGGCTTTGAAATCTCATTGTCGGTTGCTTTAATGCCTTCAAGTGAAAAATGCAATAATGTTAACTTTGCTGCACACAATATAAGAGCCAACATGTCAAGCATTAGAATTGCAAAACAACAACAAACTTCAGTACCCTAAATTTTCCATAGGTGACATTTTAAAAGCCCCTACAGGTCATTGGTTTAAAGTTAAGGTGCTATTAAAGTCTATTTTTTAAAATGAAAATAAAAAAGATGTCATATTTATATACTTTGTGCAACAACATTGCACAGAGCGGTCCTTTACCTCCTCTTTGGGAGTCGCCCGCTGGTGCTCTCTGCTCCTTCCTCCTCCGTGTGCCCCCTTAGCAAGCCATGTGCTATGGGGGCACCCATGGAGGCATGCTCCTGAGTCAGGCTGTATGCATCCATAGACACATACAGTACCAGTAAGCCATGCCCCACTCCCTTCTCATTGGAGTTTAACTGATAGCAGCAGGAGGCTAGAGCTCCCACTGCTCTCAGTGTCTCCTGTGAGACTAGGAAGTCAAAGGGGCAGTGCTGCAGAGAGGACACTGCTGGAATGGTGACAAAAGTCAGGTAAGTGTTTAGGGACAGAGGGGCAGAACAAATAATGGGACATTTCATACCTTAAAAAACATTTTGACTTTAGAACCACTTTAAATACCTATTAAAGGCCAACTTTTTTACAATAAAAAAGAGATTATACTTACCTGCTCTGTGCAATGATATTACACAGATCAATTCCTTCCCTCCTCTTTGGCACCCCCATGCCAGCACACCCTTTTTCCTGGGTGCTTAAGGGCCACCCATGCGGACCCACTCTCGAACCAGGCTGTGTGTCCCTAGACACACACAGTGCCGGTAAGCCATTACCCTGCTCCCTCCCCACAGGAGTTTGACTGACAGCAGCAGGGATCTATGGATCCTGTTGCTCCCAGAGCCTCCTGTGAGACTAGGAAAAGAGGAGAGTGGTGATGTAGCCGGGACAGTGGTGGATGTGATGAGAAGAGTCAGGTAAGTGTTTAGGGCTGAGAGAACAGTCAGTGGGATGTTTTTTGCATCCTATGCATTAAGGTAAAAAAAAAACCTTTAGATCCATTTTACCATGGAAAAATAGCTAATAATTATTGCCCTTACCACCTTGGCATGCATGGACTTAGAACACAACGGACCATTACTGTTATAGAACCTGTTGGTTTATAATATATATAGAGCATATATTCTGTGTCTTCATTAATGATCAGTCTGATGCTCTGTATATATAGTGGTTTATTTACTACTGGAGTGCAAAATCAGACTCACTTCTGCATAGAAACCAATCAGCTTCTAACCTCAGCTTGTTCAATTCATCTTTGGCAATAACACCTGGAAGCTGATTGGTTTCTATGTAGAAGTGAGCCTGATTTTGCCCTCGCCAGCTTTAGTAAATAAACCCCATAGTGTTGCTCAAGAAAACTTTGTCAGTTTTTATTGATGGTAGAGGGGAATTGGTGTGTTACTTTTTGTAAATTGTGACACAAATTGTAAACTTATACAATACATTAATAAAGTCAATATTTGTACATATTTATTACATTATTTCATTTTTTGATACGCCTCTGGAATCCCTTTTAGGCAGCTTCCTTTTGGAGCATAGTATTGATCCTTTGGTCATTAATATATTTAGTGCTTTTTCTGCTGCCGGGACCGCACAAAAGCCCCATACACACTATACAATTTTCTGTAGACTTTTCTCTTCGGATTTACCAAAACCATGTAGTGCAAGGGCCTGTCTGATTGCATGCAAATTGAAATTCTTAAGATTTGACCTCAGATTATATGGTTTTGGTAAATCTGAAGACAAGAGTCTACAGAAATTGTATAGTGTGTATGGGGCTTTAGTGAGTGAGTTGGCACTTGGCAGTAATATTCTTCATGAACCGTTTATTTGTTTCATGTTTTTGGTTTCTCTTACCTCGTACCATGCACAACGATATGTAACATGTGTGGTACAATCAATGATTTTATGCGTAGGAGCCCCTGACATATGTACTTACATTCATGTCAAATTGCATGCCAAAACGCACCAATGTGAACCAGGGCTAACTCTGTTATACATAGATATTTATATGTTTGTTCCTTTGTTGTGGACTCTTCCTCTGGGTGATTATTGTTTCCATTTTCCAGTTTGATTTGAGTGTTTTTACCTCCCAGTTGTCCCTCTTTTGGAACCAAATCCCTCTGTCCTTCTTTCCTCCATAGGTGCCCCTCTTTTTGGACAGATGTGTAGACCTGTATAATAAATGCAATACTTAACTGACACAAGTATTATAATACACTACTTTGACCCTTTCATACAGACCTTTTCATTCTCACATTCTCATTTTAAAAGGACAGGACAAAGGAAACATAACAATGAAAAGTGCATTTGCGGGTGATCTAATCAATTTTTTATTTATTAATTCTTCACGGTATATGCAACTCACTACAAGGCGTATGTCTTTTTTCTTCTTTCCCTTCTCAAAAAGTTGGGAGGTAAAGAAAGATATGAATATGATATGAATATGATCCTACCAAAATATTTGCAAGGTGATTGGATGTGTCAGAAAAGGCATGCCAATGATTATACGTCATACCGGCCATAGTCCCTGCATCACTAACAGGAATCCATCACAAACATTCTGCAACTAAACATTATTTTCTTTTCATTTTGTCAATTCCTTCTCCCATGAAAACAATACCATCCAACCATTGTGCTTAGATAGGGAGGGGTATACTGTCTGGACCCAGAACACATAGCCGGTTCCCAGATGATGTGAGCAAAGAAGATGGTGGTGCAGGACCTGGCATGTGGTGGCTTTGGGCAGATTAATGCAGAACAAAACTGGATTTGCTGGTCGGGTGTAGAACAAAACATTACACTCACTTTTCCTGCTGTTTAGCAAAAGTTATTTTTGATGCATAGATAAGATGAGATGCATTTTATGTGTTAAAACTTAATTTACCACTTCATCCCCGGAAGGATTGCCCCCTTCCTGACCAGAGCACTTTTTGCAATTTGGCACCGCGTTGCTTTAACTGACAATTGCACGGTCCTGCAACGTTGTACCCAAACAGAATTGATGTCCTTTTTTTCCACATATAGAGCTTTATTTTGGTGGTATTTGATCACCTCTGCGGTTTTTATTTTTTGCGCTATAAACAAATAAAAAGCGACAATTTTGAAAAATAAATAATATTCTTTACTTTTTGTTATAATAAATATCCAAAAATAGATATATATTAAAAAACTAATTTCTTCCTCAGTTTAGGCTGATATATATTCTTCTACATATTTTTGGTAAAAAAAATTGCAATAGGCGTATATTGATTGGGTTGCGCAAAAGTTATTGTGTCTACAAATTATGGGAATAGATCTGTGGCATTTTTGTTATTATTTTTTTTCTTTTCCTAGTAATGGCGATCTGCAATTTTTATCGATACTGCGACATTGCAGGGGACAGATCGGACACTTTTGATACTTTTTTGGGACCAATGTCATTTATACAGCGATCAGAGCTTTAAATAGCCACTGATTACTGTATAAATGTCACTGGCAGGGAAGGGGTTAACATTAGGGGGCAATCAAGGGGTTAAATGTGTTCCCACTGTGTGGGGACTGGGCTGGCAAGGGCATGTCAGATCTGACTGTTCCCAATTACTGGGAACAGTAGATCTGTCATATGTCCCCTTACAGAACGAGCTCTGCCATGTTTACACTAACAGATCTCTGTTCTGCCTTGCGACCCGCGGGCACTCTCACACAGTGTGCTAGCCGCCGTACAGCTACAGCGAATTGCGCAGCAGTGCCAACCTGCCGCCGTATTATGAAGACGGCCGGTCGACAAGCAGTGCCATTTTTCATGTGACTTCAGGGGAGAACAATTGGGATTGGTAAAGCCCATCTATTTTCTGGCCCCCTGCAGGTGTAATAAAAATAAATGGTCTAAGCTGCAACCTTCAACCCAGAGCTGCCACTACCCCTGCAGTATTCTGTTTTCCCACTAGATGGCCTCAGTCTTAAATGATGTCCAGTGCAACTTAAAGCGGTTGTATCCCCTAGAAAAATAAAAAAAATATAAAACCACCTGCAAGGCAAAGGCATAATGAGCAAGTATGCACCACATGCTACCTCATTATGAAGTACTTACCTCAGAATGAAACTCCGACAGGTCCGCCTGGTCCCCAAGGAGCAGGTTTGCCAACCGCCAGTGAATTTACAGACAGTTTGTAAAAAACAGTGATTTTTACAACTGTCTATAAATATCAGGGTTGCTAGTAAAAAATGTGCTCGGCCAGTAAATTTTCTATGTTTTGGCAGTAAAAAATGCTGCTGGAGGTTGGCAAAACCGCCAAAGAAAGAGCTGCCATCTTCCCTCCGTGGATCCTTCCAGGCATGCGGCTCCGGTCACTCACAGTGCTGTGAGTGGCCGGAGCCGCGAGACGTCAACATGCGTCACATGCAGTGTTGCCTATCAGTGCCAATCAGTACTGCCAATCAGTGCCCATCACTGCTGCCTATCAATACCAATCAGTGCCCATCAGTGCTGCCTATCAGTGCTGCCCATCAGTGCCAATCAGTAGTGCCAATCAGTGCCCATCACTGCTGCCTATCAATACCAATTAGTGCCCATCAGTGCTGCCAATCAGTGCCCATGAGTGCTGCCTATCAGCGCCCATCAGTGCACAGAGTGCAGTGATGGGGAGATTAACTCAGCAGCCAGGCACATTGTCCATGGGGGGCACAACTGAAATCTGTTGATGTTTATTAATTCCACATGCCAATCTTTAGTATAATAGGTAATCACCACACTACTATTTACAATAAACTACTGGAGGTAAAATAAAAAAGTGTCAGTGAAAGGCTTGCTGCTAAGCACTGTTATGTGTTCCCATACCACAAAAAAAGCGCTAATTTACTGATCAATAACTTAACAATTATGGTGGAACCCTCTATAGTATGGAAATCTCAATAAACTGCAATATTACCACAGTAGCGGTCTCTGTGATATGTAACATCACATATAATACATCACACTGAAAATAAGACATACAAATGAATCTTAGCAGGGAGCTATCCTTCTATAGATATTTACCATACAGATTAACTTCAAGTGCAATAATTCCAGTGATATGTGATTTCATATGTAATATGCATCAAAAGAAGAATAAGACATACTTTCTTTTCTAAAACTTAGCAGGGACAGCGGAAACCCCTCTACAGAAAATTGCACTACAAATTAACTTCAAGTGCAACAACATTGGGAGTTGGAAGGTTCACACCTTTATAGCATTTTGGAATTTTTATTTTTAGATTGTTACACTAAATTCTATATGTTTTAGTTACTATTATAATGTGAATTATTGCACTTGAAGTTCATTTTTCACGACCCCTGCTAAGTCCGTGTCTTTATGGACCTTGCTGTGTGTACTGGTGCACAGTCATGTTGGATTAGGATCCAATATTTCATTTTGATGAATTTCATAATTCATTTACCATTGTGCGCTTCATTTAAAGTCCCAACTTCCTGCCCTTTTTTTGTGTAGCTCCTTTTGGCACATTTGTCACACACAAGGCAGTCCATTCAAATGACCATGCTGCCCTATGCACAACACACAGGAACATATGAAAACTGCACAATTGCAATTGCGTTCCCACTGCATGAAATGTAAACAGGGCTAAGAGGCAGCTCAGTTTTTTTGCCGTGTGTTCTGGAGCAGGTGGGTTTGGACTTGAGTCTTAGACCCACTACACACTATACAACTTTCTGTAGATTTTTGTCTTCAGATTTACCAAAACCATGTATTGCAACGGCCTGCCTGATTGCATACAAATTGAAACTCATACCTCATATTATATGGTTTTGGTAAATCTGAAGACAAAAATCTGCAGAAAATCTAATAGTGAGTATGAGGTCTTAAGCTGGATACACACTATACAATTTTCTATAGTCTAAAGCCCTGTACACACGATGAAAATTTTGGATGGGAATTTTCATTTGACGGCCGATCGTCTGACATTCTTACCATTAGTATGCTCCTTTTGACAGCCAATTTCGATTTTTCAGACGACAAAAGATGGATGTGCAGGCTGTAAATAGAAATTTGTACAGTAACTCAAAGTCTCATTTTCGGCTTAAGACCCCATACACAATATAGAACTTTTGTTGTCCAATTTCCTTTAGGCCCCTTTCACACGGACCTTCCATTCAGGTCCGTCTGTCTGTTTTTCAGGTGGATCTGAACACACGCTCCATACAGCCCTATGGAGCGGCAGATGTCAGCGGTGACATGTTTGCTGACATCCGCAGACATCCGATCCGATCCTGTCTGTTAAATCCAGACGGATAAAAACCCTATTTTCCATCCATCTGGAGAATCAGATTGGAGCGGATTGGTTCAAAACAGACAGGCGGATCTGTTTTCATCAAATCTCCAGAGCAGATCGGGGCTCTGACAGATCAGTCTCAGCACAGTAGCGGAGATGGATCTGTCATCCGCCTGCTCAGTGGGGATCAGCGGATCGATGCCAGCTCCGCAAACGGATAAGCCCTTGTGAAAGGGGCCTAAGACTTACCAAAACCATGTAGTGCAAGGGCCTGCCTGGTTGCATACAAATTGAAACAGGTTTGACCTCATATTATATGGCTTTGGTAAATCTGAAGGAAAAAATCTACAGAAAATTGTATAGTGTGTATCCAGCTCAAGGCTTGGTTCACGTTGTGTGGGTCAATTATGCAAGCGTTCCCAACCCACAGGCAACCCATCAGTCGCACAAGGGTGCCATTAATTCCTAAGGCATCTTTCAGGGCCCAAATACGCCCCCTGTCAATTTTTCAGGCGGACCTGATCAGAGCAGGGCCGTAGATCATTTTTTGTCCTGGGGGGGTTCAACAGCAGGTGCCAAGTGGTGAAGCGGGGGTGGGGGGGGGAACCAAGCAGCGCTGTGTGTGGGTCGATGGAGCTTGGCTCCATCGGCGCACACAGCACAGGAGCGAGCATGCACTGTGTGCCCCGTAGCAAGCAGGGTTGTCATTAAGATTTCACTGGCACCCACTGTAGAATGCAAGGGCAATGTAATTTGAATGTAGTGCAGGATCAGGGCCACCTTTCATATTGATTGGACCCCGGGCAAACATTTTCTTCGCCCCCCATTCACATCAGGACTGCTCACTGATTGGTTGCTGATTGGTTGCTGGAGGTTAAAGCACATCATTACCACTCACTGATTGGTTGCTGGAGGTTACAGCACATCATCTCACTGCCTGCACACCAGGGACTGAGGAGGTGGGGGACTCACCAATAGACAGAAAACTCCTAGAATGTGTTATTAGCAATGAGCAGAGCACAAACACCTATGAAAGTAGGGACTGCAGTTTGTGTGTGAAAGAGGCCTTCATGGTGAAAGGTCTACTTTAAACCAGAACAGCTTGTTCTGACTCTCATACACTCCATTTGTTGTGTGGATGTATAGCTTGGTTTGAGACTGCATCCCAGTGATGGCCAACTGATGAGGTTTTCAGTGCCTCAACTGCAGCCGCTGGCACACCAAAGGGTTGTGCATATCATTTACTGCCAGACATACTACATGAGATAGTCAGAGATTGCAGGCATACAAGAGATGGTCAGAAACTGCAGGCGTACTACAGGAGATGGTCAGAGACTGCAGACATACTACAGGAGATGGTAAGAGATTGCAGACATAGTACAGGAGATGGTCAGAGACTGCAGACGTACTAAACAGGATGGTCAGAGATTGCCGACATAGTACAGGAGATGGTCAGAGACTGCAGACATACTACAGGAGATGGTTAGAGACTGCAGACATAGTACAGGAGATGGTCAGGGACTGCAGACATAGTACAGGAGATGGTCAGAGACTGCAGACATAGTACAGGAGATGGTCAGAGACTACAGACATAGTACAGGAGATGGTCAGAGACTGCAGACATAGTACAGGAGATGGTCAGAGACTGCAGACATAGTACAGGAGATGGTCAGAGACTGCACACATAGTACAGGAGATGGTCAGAGACTGCAGACATAGTACAGGAGAAGGTCAGAGACCACACACATAGCACAGGAGATGGTCAGAGACCGCAGACATAGTACAGGAGATGGTCAGAGACTGTAGGTGTACTACAGGAGATGGTCAGAGATTGCACGCATATAAGAGATAGTCAGGAGCTGCAAATGTACAAGAGAATGTCAGAGACTGCAGACCAACTACAAGAGATGGTCAGAAAATGCAGATGTACTATAGGAGATGGTCAGAGATTGCAGACATAGTACAGGAGATGGTCAGCGACTGTAGACATAGTACAGAAGGTGATCAGAGACTGCAGACATAGTACAGGAGAGGGTCAGAGACTGTAGGTGTACTACAGGAGATGGTCAGAGACTGCAGACTACTACAGGAGATGGTCAGAGACTGCAGGCATACAAGAGAGGGTCAGAGACTGCAGGCATACTACAACAGATGGTCAGAGACTGCAGACATACTACAGGAGATGGTCAGGGACTGCAGGTGTACAAGAGATGGTTAGAGACTGCAGACGTACTACAGGAGATGGTCAGAGACTGCAGTCATACAAGAGATTGTCAGAGACTGCAGGCGTACTATAGGAGATGGTCAGAGACTCCAAACATATTGGAGGAGATGGTCAGAGACTGCAGACATACTGGAGGAGATGGTCAGAGACTGCAGTTGTACTACAGGACATGGTCAGAGACCATCCATTTACTGTCTTATCTCCTATCCCTGTACATTTTCTGCTGAACACTCACAATGGCCCTTCCTGACATAACAGGTGCTGTCAGTGTCCCCCGACACCACACATGACATTTACTTACTGTGTGACAGGTTCCAGACTTTCAGCATGGAGTGTACCTCTCCTCCCCACTGATCACAGGTCTGGTTGTTAGAGGGTGGAGTGATTGGCTGTTAGGGGGATGTGGAGGTCACGTGATGGCAGGTCAGGCAGTGGTTGGTTGGTGATTGGAAGATATGATGGAGCACCAAGTCGGGAACCAAGCCGCACAGCTGTAGTCCAACTCCACCCCAGTAGTATTTGACCGCCATCTTATTTACGGGCAGCTCAGGTGCAAGTGGCATCTGCTTTGTGCCCCACAACAATGACTGGGGCTGGGCCCAGGGCAGCTGCTTCTTTTGCCCCACGTTAAAAACAGCCTTGTGACGGAGATGCGTTGCAGGTTTTCTGTACCACATCCTAGTGTGAACCAGGGCTTATTATTGCCTTTTCAACACAATTAAAAAAGGGCCTGGGCACTGAGGGCAGCAAACAGTCCAGCCTGGCTCTGGTAGCAATGTTGTTGTGCCTGACAAACCCTCAGCCCTTTGGCTCTGCAGTCAGCACCACAACATAGCTGACAGTGTCAGGCTTTACTGTCAGTACCAACCTAGCAGTGGAAAATGGTAACCCACGACTTGGGTGATTAGTGAATAATTTTGCCAGTTGCCACAGACTCATTTACCTCAATGGCAGCACAGCAGTGGTGGTAAGTGGTCTATGATGACCGTCTCTCAGGCAGCAAGCAAGCCGAAAAGGAAAGTACTGCCTCCTTGCATGTCCTCTGTGTCTATGATCTGTCCGCCGGGAACCCAGCACAGCCTGGTCATAACAGCGTGACGTAAGTGCCTGTGACAGTGTGCCTTACACCCGACCTGCTGCATCCACTTCACCCGCAATACTGACTGCTGTGCTCCGCTGTTTGTTGTTGTGGTGCTGGTGCCATGAGAGACGACAGGGCAGAGACACTTTTTATTTTTGGCAGAATGCTCGGGGGGGGGGGGGGTTGAACACCCCAACCCCCCCCCCTTATCTACAGCCCTGTCCCATAGCTGTCTCTTGCTCTGTAGCTCTGTTATCAGCCTGATAATTTCTCACACATTCTCTGAGACAGGAGATAGAAGTGTGTGTCGGGGGAGGTTGCTATAAATAGATCAGCAGTCAAATTTCTGTCTAAAAGCAGAGCTATGCATATTGCTTTCTTCCATTGTCTATGAGGAGAGGGGGTGTGTACCTTTCCTCCAATCAGCTGTCTTGGCTGTATGCCAATGAACTACTCCCAGTGGTAACCAGGAAGAGAAAAATGTTAACACGATCTGCACTTTCTAAAGGATATATACAGCTGAAGACAGCAGATATACATGTAAAACGTATATAGGGAGATTTGTTTAATCTCTGTGTATCATCTGAGGCTGTTCACTTCACTGGCAGTACTTAACCTCCTCCCATGTTTTTTTTTCCTCTTACCCTTATTGCCGGCTATCTTAAAAATACGAATGGACCCCCACAGCAAATACAGCATTGTCCCACTGCAAATTGTCTTTGTGTCCATTCCAATTCCATTGCTCTGGCACTTAAAAGCTCCCATACAGTGTTTCTGCAACTGCATAGCAGCTGCTAAATTTTTTTATGTTTGCTGCAGAGAAAATCCTGCCTAATCACTCAAAAAGAGGCCACCTATGCTTAGACCGAAGCAGCACTCACTCCCCAATATTCAGAAAAATCAAGAGACCCATGGGTCTTTTATGAGTGGTGCTAAGTAAAATGATACATCAAATTTTAAAAAATTACAAAATGTATTTCATAATACATAAAAAATATGTACAGTTCAACATTAATTGTGTCATCATAAAAAGCAGATCACCAATGTACATTCAAGATGCCAACGTGATTGCTGGAACATTAGATTCCTAAATTGCAGGAGCTGTAATCTCTATGCGTTTCGTAGGACAGCGCCCACTTCATCAGGAGACAGCCATAGTTGGATTTTGTGAAAATCCGTGAAAAGACCATGTCATAGTAAATGCAACAAATTAAACACTCAAAGTTAATCAGCCAATGTGTATTTGAAAGGTGCATCGGTTTAACACGTGCTCTAGCTGATGTGATGTGAAATTTTCCTCTAAAAGCCCATGTGGAAGACAGACAGCTCTGAGCCCTTCCTTGATATTTAAGAGACTTACAGCAGGGGTCAGGACTCAGAAAGCCCAGGAAAGAGTCTAGACACAGTTAACCCTTTCCCATTATGGTCATCCTGCTGACTAAAGCATGATACACACACATTTGAATAACATGAGTTTGCATTAAAATACAGAACTCCAGCATAAAGTTTTACAAAATTAAAGAACACTTAAATTTTGTACCACAATGTGAGCACCTGCTTACAATCTCCTTCCTATATTGTGACCTAACCAAGCTGCTCACATGCTGTTCAGCCAGTGTACAATATTTGTGGTCATTGTCCAACAGATATTATACTCAAATGTTTATTTCAAGATAAAACATACCTAGTCTCAAAAAAAAAAAAAAACATACCTAGTCTCTTCATCTTAACGCTGACATTTCCCCTCTTCCACTTAAAATCACATCAGCATGCAGTTCTGCGTGCTGATATGAAATCATTTTACCTTTACCAGTTAACTTAAAGGAACTTAAACACTTACTTCCAATTACTGTTATTACACTTCCTGGTTGTGTGAAACACTGGTGATGTAGTCCTGACCTCACATCCTTCATAGCTTACATCATCAGTGTCTTCTTCCTCAGATAATGTGCACAGTGACATGTTCCAGGAGGCAGACCCAAACTTCCAGGCAGAGCTCCAGGAAGTAAAGGGAGATGGATTAATCTGCCTTTAGCCAAGCTAAAGTTAAAAGTAAAGCTTCATTTAATGGTTCCCATGGCAATGCCTAGTTTCACATGCCCTCTTTTTCAATACCTTACTTATTAGCCTTGAAAATGTCCAGAATAGACTCCAATGAGCTTGTATGCCAAGTTCAGGTTTTATGAACTTCAAGCAAGATTTGATGAACCCCCTGTCAATTGGACCGAGGAAGATTCACTCTTCATTATACATGACAGATGTGCTAAAGCTGACCCCTATTGGCACACTGTATTCTGACAAAGGCACCTACTGCTTTGAGAATACACCGATTGGCTGCAGTCACTGGCTGAGAAAAGTTTTCCAGCTTGTCCATTCAACAGAAGTTGATCAAATGATCAACTTCTGTCAAGCATGGATGACCACACACTGATGAAAATCCCATTTAGTGTATGACCAGCTTAAAGGAGTTGTAAACACTCTGGGTTTTTCACCTTAAAGCAGAGTTCCACCCATTTAAAAATCAACAGCTACAAAAAAGCGTACCTGTTGACTTTTAATAAGTGGCCACCCACCTGTCCCCTGGTCCAGAGATGCCACCCGCTGCCTTGCTCCTCTCCCCCTCCCCTCCGCGGCACTGGCATAGCAAGCATGGGCGCCGACCATGGTTTCTAGGCCGGGCACTGGGAATGGCTGGGCAATCTTCTGGGAACTGTGACATGACCCAGAAGATCATCGGGAGGGAGGGGGGAGAGGTGAACTTCCTTCCGACTCCACGGTGCCAGGAGAAGAAGTGGAACTGGGACCCTGTCAAAACAGAATCCCCGCTCCCTCCAAAAAAATGACATGCCAATTGTGGCATGTCAGGAGGTCATCTACACTTAAAGCGGAAGTTTTGGGTGGAACTCTGCTTTAATGCAGTCTATGCATTACAGTGAAAAACCTCCTTTAGTGTAGCAGCCCCCCAGAGCCCCCCTTTTACTTACCTGAACTCTGTCTTTCCAGCACTGGGAACGAGTCCACCCGCTCCAGCCGAAGTCTTGGGTCCTAATTGGATAGATTGATAGCAGCGCAGCCATTGGCTCCCACTGCTGTCAATCAAATCCAATGACGCGGGAGCCGGGGGTGGGGCCAAGTCCTGCTGTCTGTGTCATTGGATGCAGCAGGACTTGGGAGTGCGCCCGCACGGGTGTCCCCAGGGAAGCGCTTCCCTCTGGGAGCACTTGATGTAGGGAGGAGCCAGGAATGCAGCGGAGGGACCCCAGAAGAGGAGGATCAGGGCCACTCTTTGCAAAACTCTTGCACAGAGTAGGTAGGTATAACAAAGCATTACAATCACTTTAACTCTTCCCCACTTGTGCAACTAATGTCAGTGTGTAAAAATGGCCTAGTCTAGTCATAATTAGACTGATAAGTTCACTCACTATGAATGTTGCTACAAATTAAAACATATTTTTACATTCCAGTTAGGAAAGAAGTTATTTACATTTCTTTTAAGCAAAATATAATTTCATTAATAACTGGTTAGAGAAGTATTTGCTGTGGATGAAGTATTTGAACAAGCCTTGAGACAGAGTATAGCCTTGCTACTGGCTATAACTCCTGAGCACAAATCAACATCCTATATTGCCAGGAAAAGAAAAATATATTTTCTATTGCTCCGTATGGTTGGGGAAGATATAAAATGCACAATGCTGCAGGGCTAATGCGTCATTTTTTAGTACCTCTTAGTTTTAGTCTCGTTCCATCAATAGTTGGCCATCTCCTGGTGCATTTGTAATTTTACATGAACTTCTCACTACAGAGAGACCTAAAATAAAGTGATGTGTTACAGTTACGGGACATCAGAGACGTCTGTAATTCTTTAGTGGTGGATGGAGAGTAGCACAATCTTTCTGTACTAATAGGGAGTTTGTGGCTTTTCATGATATTGGTAACATTTTCCTCCGGGTACGTGTTTTCCTGGCTCCAATGTAACAGATCCATTTTTTCTGCATCACATTGAGGAAATAGTGGAAGACGAGGAGATAAAGCACATGACTGAAAGCCACACAAGTTTTAGAACTTATGGTATTTTATCTTTCAATAACTCTCCTTTACTCCCATGAACGAGTTTCAAGTCTGTTTGTCTGTTCTGCATATCTTCAAATATTCTGTTTACAGAAAAAGTACATGCACTTTTTATCTCCTCGCCTCTTCAAAAGGACTGCATTGACATTCACCAGATTACATAGCAGAACCGACTGAACAATATTTCCTCTCTTTCTGTGAAAAATCCAAATAATGACACAGATACCCACCTGTCCAAACAGATAACGTGTCAGTTTACATAAAATATACACACATGGTTACCCCGTTCATAGCTAATCTCTTTTAGAACCTGATGTAAAGAGTAAGTTACATTCCCACTTGCTCTCCTTATTACTACATTCACACTGTGTAATAGCCAGGAATGCTTTTTCTTGACGTTAAAAGAGAATTTTGGGTTTCCAAAAAAACAATTATACTCACATACATAGGTAGATTCAGCAAAGATCGTAGTTGCATCTGCCCCTGCCATCTCTGCACCAAGAACTGAGCGATCAAAGACCACTGATCGCTCAGTTCTCCCCCCAGTTCTGAACAAAGAGTAGTGACTGTCAGTCACTGGCTCTCTGCTCTCCCTCTCCAGCGCTCACTGGAGCTCTGGGTTGTGCAGGGGGTAGGAGGGGCTGGCTCAGTCTCCTATCCGCATACTGAGAAGCTAATCTGGCGGCCAGTCCAGGCATCTGGATGGATCACAACTGTAAAATTGGGATTGATCCAGTACCTGGACCAGCTGAGTGATGTCAGCCAACAGTAGACCTCAACCCGCTGTCGGCTGAAACAGATCACTTGAGCGCAGAAAAAAACTGCACTCCTGTGATCCATAGGAAAAGAAGTCCCAAAAAAGCTTTGGCCATACCCACTTGAAGACCAGGCCTTTTTCTGACATTTGGACCAGACTTACAATAACTTACAAGCACAGGGAAGCACATAGACCACATAGCTTGACGAACATGTTATGAATTGCTTGATGATGAAGATGTGATCTTCCCTGAGAAAGCTGGATGTACCATAAGAGATGGACTGGCAAGTCAGACACCCCCTCTTACGGCATTGAAAAATGCCAGTGTAATGGTCAAAGTAGGAGTGGATTTCTGAAGCACCAGCTTTACGGCGTGAATTTATTTTGCTTGGGGCAATGACATTTTTAAGGGTTTTTGCTCTCCTGAAGGTAACCTGTGGGACCTCTGGTAGGAGTCCACCAAGTTGGGGATCCAATTTCAAAAGGCCCTAATGTTTCCGAATAACCTATGTAATTTTTTTCTGTTGGTTAATATAACCTGTGATGAATTTAACTTGATTATTGTCATCCTTGGAGGTGCTATTACGAGGGGCGGAGGAGGCAATAGCATGTTTTTGAAAAGCTTCCTCAAGGGGGGGTTTAGGAAATCCTTTCTCAATAAATTTTTGTATTAGAGCCTGACCATGTATTTTATAATCTTCATCTCTAGTACAATTTGTAAGTAAATTACAATAAATTATTTTATACTTTGGAATTGTGTTCCTACTTTTGGTTGCTCCATGAGGTACTGTACACCATCCCAGTCTGGGCACCTCCTGGTAGCATCTCATTGTTTTTGCACCGAAGCGCCTCTATGTTGATACTGGTCCACTCCTTCTTCAGCAGCTCTTTCCAAGGAGCGAATCAAGGCTGCAAGGTTTGCAAGGTCTGCTTATAACCTTATGACCCCAGGGCCAGCGCCATATCTATTTCTGTTGCTTTTTCTGACATTTGTTGTTTACAAGTAAAAATTTGTATTTTTTTGCTAGAAAATTACTTAGAACCCCCAAACATTTTATATATATATATATATATATATATATATATATATAATTTTTTTGGCAGAGACAACGAAATACAAAAACAAAAACCAAAACACTAGAGTTAGTCCATTTGTTTGTATAATGCGATAAATTATGTTATGCCGTATAAATAGATACCTAGCATGTCATGCTTTAAAATTATGCATGCTTGTGGAATGGCGACAAACTACGGTACTTAAAAGTTTTAAAAATAATTACAGGTTACCTGTTTAGATTTACAGAGGAGGTTTTGTGCTAGAATTATTGCATTAGAAAAAAAAAACAAAGACCCCCTATCCCCTGGCTCATACAGACCAATTTCGCTTATAAACGTGGATACCAAAATTCTTTCAAAAATTATAGCATCCAGACTAGCTAAAATTATCCCAAACCTGATCCACCCAGCTCAATCGGGCTTTGTCCAAGGACGCTCGGCCACATTGAATATTAGAAAAGTAATACTGACACTAGAACAAGCCAAACTACACCCTGACAAAGATATGGCCATAATATCACTAGACGCTGAGAAAGCCTTTGACAACATAAGCTTTAAATGGTTGTTCATGGTCCTGGATGCAGTAGGCTTTACTGGCCCCTTCCTAAATTTCATACACAAAATGTATTCTAACCCTTCAGCCCGTCTAGTCACCCCTACTTTCGTCTCCCCAATTTTCCCCCTAGGCAAAGGGACGTGCCAAGGCTGCCCACTTTCCCCATTACTATTTAATTTGGCCATAGAACCCCTCTCCAGACAACTCAACTCCCCACTAGGCATCAGCGGGGTAACCATAGGAGATCAGGTATGCCGTTCGGCATTTTTTGCCGATGACATTCTCTTATTCTCATCTGACCCTCCAAACGACTTCCGTCATCTAACAAATGTCCTCAAAAATTTCAAGGCCTGTGCCGGTCTCAGAATCAATTTAGACAAAAGCGAAGTGTTGCCCCTAAACCCACAGCTGGCGAGGTCCTGGAGATCGTCCTCGCCCTTTTTAATTGCCGAGGAATACCTTACCTACTTAGGCATAAGGGTCGGTAGGGAACCATCCTCCCTATACTCGTTAAACTACCCCCCACTCATGGGGAAAATTATAAAGCAACTGGAAAGCTGGGGGGCTCTCCCTCTCTCACTCTTTGGGAGATGCCATTTGGTCAAAATGGTCACATTTGCAAAACTACTATATCCACTACAAACGTTACTACTAAAACATAGCGATGTTCAAAAATTACACAGTGCGATATCCACCTTCCTGTGGAAGGGCAAACGCTCAAGGATATCATTACGAAAACTATCTCTCCCGAGGAGTGAGGGAGGGATGGGCCTCCCCAGCCTTAGATATTATAACCTTGCATGTTTACTGAGAAATGCCTTGGACTGGATTACTGGCCACTCTACATACTCCAACTTCCATCTAGAAAAAGCACATGCAACTCCGCACGACCTAACGGCTATACTCCATACCAAATTCAGTTCCCTACCACCCCACCTGAAGACCAGTCTGGTGGTTAGAGACACGGTCATAGCATGGAGAGAGATACGAAAGCTCATAAACCTTCCCTCAGCAATATCCCCGAGTCTACCTATATTGGGCAACCCCATGTTCCCAGCATCAATGGACTCTCCAGCTTTTGCCAGCTGGTCGACCAAGGGTCTCTTGAAAGTCTCCCAGCTATACAAGAAAGGGACGAACACCTTAAAGGAGTTCTCAGAGGTCATGCAGGAGTTCTCCCTTCCCCCGACCCACTTGTTCCACTATCTCCAGATCAAGTCTTTCCTGACATCATGCCAAGGACACGGCCCCGACCCATGCAAAACTTCGTTCATAGACACCTTGCTGGCCAATGGAAATTACTCTATCTCCCGCATATATGGAGAGTTAGCCAGCTTTCAAGCCTCCAAATATTCTTTAGTCCCTTTCCACCCATGGAGCTCTATCCTGGACAGCCCAAACGCACCGGAAGACATTCTTGGGGGATACAAGAAAGTTTGCTCCCTCATCACCACTGAAACTTGGAGGGAAACGCAATATAAAATAGCTCACAGAGCCTACCTCCCTGCGTGTTTCGTCCCAGGATCTCAATCCTGAGGTCTATGCCCATGGTGCAGATCCCCAAGACCCACTCTATACCATAGGCTTTGGACATGTCAACATACCTCTCTCTTCTGGGACACTATCTTGGAATACATTAAACTGGTCACCGGGCAGTTGCCCCCCAAAGACGCCACGTTATGCCTGTTCAGCGGAAATCCGTCCGGAGCTCAACCAGCTGCTAGCCCAACATCAAAAATATCCAGCTGGAGTCATCTATGCCTACTTTCGGCTAGAAGGGCCATTATGCAAGCCTGGATCCTTACCTCCCCTCCGGGGCTATCTCAAGTCAAACAAGGCCTGCTCACCTTACTGTACTTTGAGAAACAAGACGCTATTACCTCGAATTTAAAAACTACAAACAAATTCTTCACGAGATGGAGACAATTCATTGAGCACTCGTTTACCAAGGAGGAAATCTCTCGCTTTATGGCCCCCTTCACACTTACGGAATGGTACTTGAAGGAAGATGTCAACAACAACCTAGGAAAACTCAAAATTCAACCCGTAAAAACCTAGGCCTACAGCCGACGCATGGAACCCTGCTCTTTCCCCCCCCCTGTGACGTTCCACCACTCAAGATTAACCCAACAACCCCACTACTCCAGTAATCCTCTATGGGCCTTCACCTATACCACAACGTAAAGTTTCCCAGAGCCCCCACGCCACCACTCAACTCTAGCGGACTCTGCAAGAGGATACCACAGAAGACTTCGACAACTACATCTCACTATACACCGGTTGAGAATATCTACCATCTCACTGTCTTCCCTACTCCTGTACCAAAACGATGTTATAGTGTCCTGCTGGTGGTCCCACCAGCACCACAGTGCCTTTTTTGTGACATATGAAACACTTATGATAAACCTGATTTAGAAGTACTTATGTGAAAGTCTGTAAAAGGTTTAAAATAATAATCTGAGCCTGGGTATGCCCGATAGGCTATGTTTTTGTATCTCAAATTGAAACTCAATAAAAACAATTTAAAAAAAAAAAAAAAAAAAAAGAATTATTGCTCTCGCTCTAACAAGCATAGTGATACCTCACATGTGTGGTTCGAACACCGTTTACATATGCGAACGCAACTTACGTATGTGATTAGAATTTACAGAAGATAGCTTGGAATGAAGTTAACATTGTTTGTGATTTCAGTTCAATCCAAATTAAGGTACAAAGACATTGCATTTTTTTTCATGAACAGCGGGTATTTCCTGTACTTGCTAAAAATGTTCTTAGCCTGAAAAATTAAAACCTAATGCAGCTACCCCATGTAAGGATCAGTAAGCTGCAGTATATCACAGTTTTGTTCCTGGGTTTAAAAATTCTTCAGGTACCTGCTGCATTGCCCTATCCCAGGCCTCTATTCTCATCAGCAAAAGTTGGCCACCTACCTATTTTTGTCGGCCAAAAGAACAATTGCCCAGGCCTGGAGAAAGCCTACAGTACCCTTTCAGGGTGTTAGAGACCGTATGACAGCTCTGATGCTTAATGAACAGATGTCTAGCATTCTCAAGAACTGTCACGCTAAATTTCTTAGGATTTGGGAACCTTGGCTCTCTCTTTTGACTTACCCTTCCTTTTCTTCCTTCTGTGATTTCAACCCCCTTTCACTCTCTTCTCGGTAATTCTATACTCTTTGAGTGCATAATCTATACTGCCCCATTATCAGGGAAGCTTGTCCAGGCTAGACATTGATATCCACGTGGATCTTACCTGGACTTTGTTTTTCATTTGTACATACGCTCTAGACCAGTGTTTCTCAACCTTTTTTCAGTCAAGGTACCCTTTAAAATGTCGCACTATCCTGTTAATTGGGTCCTGTCTAAATTGGCCCTAGTATGTGCATGTATGAATGTGAGTTAGGGACCTTAGATTGTAAGCTCCTTGAGGGTAGGGACTGATGTGAATGTACAATGTATATGTAAAGTGCTGCGTAAATGGATGGCACTATATAAGTACCTGAAATAAATAATAATAATACAAATAATGTTCACTAGCTAGACAAGTGTTGGAGCTTACGTTGCGACACACTTTTTCATTTACCATCCACTTTTTCAGACTCATCCACCTTACAAACCGTTCAGCGTCTGCCACCCCTCTCTGCCAATCCCTCCATTGGCTGCCACTCACCCAACTAATTAAGTCCAAAATACTAACCATGAGCTACAAAGCCATCCACAACTCTGCTCCCAGCTACATCACCAACCTAGTCTCAAAATACCAACCTAATCGTCCTCTTCGCTCCTCTCAAGACCTCCTGCTCTCCAGCTCCCTCATCACCTCCTCTCATACTCGCCTCCAAGACTTCTCCCGAGCCGCTCCCATCCTCTGGAACTCCCTACCCCAATCTGTCAGACTATCCCCAAATCTTTCCACCTTTAGGCGATCCCTGAAAACTTTTCTCTTCAGGGAAGCCTATCCTGCCGCCACCTAACAACTGCACTTTTTTATTCTCAATCAACCCATCCCCCCCACAGTTATTTCCCTCTCGTATCATCTAACCCTCCCTCCTAGATTGTAAGCTCTACCGAGCAGGGCCCTCTGACTCCTCCTGTATTGAATTGTATTGTATTGTATTGTACTGTCTGCCCTAATATTGTAAAGCACTGCGCAAACTGTCGGCACTATATAAATACTGTATAATAATATATAATAATAATAATTTATATATCAAATAGAAGTGATGGCGAAAGTCGAAAGTCAAAACAGGAAAATGCATTTGAGTCTCCATGGCTTGTCCCAAAATTTGGACCTGTACATATTTAATATAAGCATTTACTAAGTGCAAAAAGAAACAATTCAGTTCCAATCTTCATACCTGTCCCCGACCCCCTATACTGCCGACCACCAAATTCCCCCACTGTCTTTATAAAAAAGGTAAGATGAAGCTAAGATCAGGAACATGATATCAAACTAGCAAAAGGAAAGTTCCAAATTTATTTCAGAAAATATTATTTTACCTAAAGAATACTTGAAGCTGGAAACAGAGGTAGTGAGTTAATTATCAGTAAGTGGATTGAGACGACTATAGATCTATACTAAAAAAAAACGAAATTAAAAAAACCCTAAAAAAAAACCTAAAAAAATGATATATATATATGAAAAAAGGGCCGACTTGACACATGGTCCTTTTTCTGCCGTCACTCTTCTCTGTTCTCCCCATGCTCTCCCTTCCCTATGTGCCCCCAAAGTATTTATTTAAAAGAAAAATTCAGTATACATACCTGTTCCAGCTTTCTTTTGGCTGGTCACATGACATGCCTTTTTGTTCTTTGGTTCACCTCCAGTGTTGTAGTTTTAAATAATGCAGAACATGGTGCTCATGCAGTTCCATGTTATGTGCATTGGTCCAGGCTGGCATGATGACATTGTGGGTATGCTCATGACTGCCTGGGCTCACAGTAGTTAGGGATCATTTAACTTGGGTTGAGAAGTGGGTCTGCTTAGGTACAGAGCTTGAAACAAAGTGAGAATTGCAGCTCGCTGAGACCTCATTAAAAAATTAGCCGATGGAGCGAAGAAGGGGGCTTTAACTTGATTAACTCAACTTCATCAACTGCCTTAAAGTTCCAGCCTTAGTTGCCGTAACCTTATAAATGTCTATTTAAAAACTTTCAACACTTGGGGATATTGAGGCACAGGCTGCAAGTCTCACAGTCTTATTTCCACAAGCACTCTGCCAATCCCCTCCTGATCCTTTACTAATCCCTTTTCGATTAGCATGGATTTGTCATTTATTTATATGGACCTTTACTGTATTTTCAGAAGATCATGTTACAAAACAAGAGAGATTTATAAAAATGTGGACATATATGGATGCTTTTCAATAATAAAGGAATGTAATTAGTTGCTTGTTGGTCCACTGCTCAGAGAGCAAAATGTCATAGTATTGCAGTTAAACAGCGAGCCTGGAGCTGGCATCGCATCTGCACCGTGGACGCATATACAAGGAGCATGGCTTTGCAAATGTCAAGTTTAGAATCCCACACTTTCATTATGAAATGTTTTCTTATTTTATTACACAACATCTGCTAGAATACTTGGGCAGATTCATACTGTCATAAAAGAAAAGATAAAGAATATTGGAGCTCGCCCATATCATGTTTCTAAGCTTTGCAGAGCCTTTTGGCCAGCTAATTTATTAAAGCAGGAAATGTACTAAATTACATTGCTACATTTACTTAGTAAGAAACTTCTATTAAAATGTTTTAGCCAGTTTATATCCACATTGATCCTTGCATAACGCTGTACTTAACAATATTTTATTCTACAATCAAACAGAAGCTTACCAGCATTGAGTCAATGCAGGTTATTTAAAACTAAAAGGAAAAAAGGCTTGCCTGTAAGCCAACAAGAGTAATCATTAAAGTATAAAGAAACTGAGTAGATTTTATTCACATAGCAAAGAAAAAAACCTCTGTATTTAATGAAAACCCTGAACTTCATCAAGTACTGCTGAAAGCAATTAAAACATTTAGAAAACATGCATGGCCAGAGAGCCCTTAGTCATGACCATATTGACCTTGTCCCCTTTCATCTTTTGCTGATAATTATCTTCTTTCATTTTCCATTTTCAACTTCTTGTTCAGCCATTGTTCTTCTCATTCCGCCTGCTACTATTGCATTTTGCCAAAAAGAATACAATTAACATAAATTACTATAAAAAGAAAAATACAAAAAAAGGGTAGTCATGTGGCCTTGTCATGTGACATTTCTACCAATCAGTGTTAGCCATTTTATAAATGGTCTGTAAAATTCAGGCCGTGGTGTGCAGTAATATTGCAATTATAACAGAGATGTCCACTACCTATTATAAATGGGCCCTTGTGTTGTGCTTTACCCAGCACCATGCTTAGCCTCAACATTGCATTCCACATCTAGCCAAGGATGGCTCAAAAACATATTCTGCTGCACCCAGGTACACAGTGCAGAAGGCACCACGCTTTACAAAGGTCAATAGACAATAATAGGTACACTTTTTAAGATGAATTCTAAGTATGATATATTTTTATATAGTTACTTTGGTCTAGCTTGGTGGAGGTCAGTGGTTCAGCATGGGTGCCATTCATGTTCTCTGATTGGACGAGGTGAAAAGCATGATGTCACTGCCCCACCTTTTCACCTTGTCTAATCAGAGAATGTTTTGCATTCATTTAGAAAATGCAAAGCATACTTTGATTGGCACTCATACTGAGCAGCTGTTCAGAATCCAGCAAACCAGATTTTCAGCACAGGACCCGGAAGCAAGTGGAGTAACAGTGTCTACTTCAGTGATTTTTAGCTTCCAGGGAAATCAACCAGGTGTAAGATACACATACAGTAGTTATGTAACTACGCAAAAATACACCACACCTAGAATTCATCTTTAATTAGTGCCAAATGTATGCCCATTCATATATTTATGTTACGCCTGAGGGTCTATAGTCACAAAAATAATATGGTAACACAACTTAAAAAAGGTTGCTTGAATGTATTCAACAAGCTTATTGAATCTGGTGGTGTAACGAACACCTTTTTGGCTTCAGTCATAGCTTAGAATATCTGTCCCAAAGGCTTTATAACAAGCAGGTAATGAGCAGAGAAACCTGTAACAGTAAAAACTACAGAAACCAGGATTATAGGATTAGTTTCTATTATAATTAATAACTGATTCTCTGGATTATGGTTCATATAAGATTTTGGATCTATTTTTAAATATCTCCAACCTAAAAAAAAAAGTTTTTCTTTTTTAAAAAGGTATAGCATTATTTCTTACTTACAGAACCTCTGTTCTAACAAAGTACTGCTTATAAAACACCCTTATATTTTAAACTACTTGATAGAGCCCAATTGCAATAAAAAGCACTTTGCTGATGGACCCTAGACCAAAGATGGATTAGAATCCTTTTGTTCCCAGCAATATGTGGGTAGTATAGGGGTATCAGTCAACCAAAATATATGTGAATTAATTCCTTGCAGTCAGTTATAGAGATTATCAAGCATTTTGAGACCATGGTATTATCTCTTTGCAAAATATTGATAAGAAAGGGAAATCAAAACTGGGTTTGCGGCTCTAGATGTTGTAGTGAGAATAGGCAGTTTGTGGACATTTCAAAGCCCATAATTATTTTGTTTTAAGTGTAATTTTTACTAAACAACAGCAAATTCATGCCGAGGTTCTCCAGCTGATCTTTTTAACTGTGGAGATGCCCCAAGCTGTTCCACTATTGGCGTCTCATTATTGACACTATAAACAAGGATTCCAGGTGAATCTGAATAACCACCCATTGACATGTGTTTTGGGTTTCTTAGACGAGAATGTTTTTACACCACAAACTAGAACTGCCATCACCAGTTTATTCCTGGTACATAAATGTATTGCATCAAAATGGCTCTCTTTCCTTCTCCCTACGTTCGAGGATTGGCATGCGCAGGTTAATTCCACCCTACTTAAACAGCGCCCTATCCTACAGCACAGGGGTATCCCTCATAAATTTAACAAGCTATGGGACTCGTGGTTGCAGATCCCTGGACTACCTCCCTTAACTGTAGTGTCCCGTGGGGATATTTCAATGTTAATATTACACATATTAATCTGTTCTTTGTTATACAAATATATCTGTATACCTGTCACTTGAGATGTATTGCTAAGTGGTATAAATGCGATGGCTGTGCACTGTACCCAAGGCAAGCTTTAGTTGTGCAGAACGTTTACTTGTACCTAGCAAAAAACAGTGTCATGTTTCCCTTTAACACTTTTGCAGTGTCTTATAACACAATCCATTCTTTCCCCCTTTTCCATGTGTGGAATGGGGATAGAGTAGAGCTATGTACACTTATAAAATAATTAGCTCAAAATGACATTAGGCCCTTTTCACACTGACGGACCAATCAGGCCCGCCTGTCTGTTTTTCAGGCTGACCCGATCAGACCATTTATTACTCTCTATGTAGTCAACGGAAGTGTGTTCAATCCTGTCTGCTATGCATCTGGCAGATCGGATTGGATGCCAGTTGGATGGAAACAGATAGGCGATCCATTTCCATCCAACAGCCCACAGAGGACAGCAGGCTGTGTCCATGTCCACTTTGAATCAGCGGAGCGGAAACTGACCTGTCATCCACCTGCTCAACGGGGAGCAGTGGGTAGATTCCCTGCTAAGTGGGCGGATCCACTGGCGGACTCCACCAATGTGAAAGGGGCCTTATGTATGCTTCTTTCACTTTGCTGTATTCATGGTATATTACTGCTTTAACTGCTGCCCTCTGCTATTATTTTGAATAAATGGATGTCTTCTGTTTTTTCTTTGGTGCATTTACTTCTTCCTCCTTTATTTTGTTTCTTTTATTTTTTCTTGGTTTTTTCTTGTTTTTTGTAAACCTACAAATCTCTTAATAAAAACGCATTTGACTAAAAAAGAAAAACAACAAGCAAATTCAGCAAATATTCCTTTTACTGTTTAATTTTCTTTCCTGATTTTTGCAGTACACTCAATAGTGGGGTAAGAAAGCAAAATCGAACAATTAGATATTTTCATTAAACGGCTAACAATGCTGTTCCACAATCATGAGAAATGGCCTTGCCAGTAGTGTTGAGCGAACCCGGACTGTAACGTTCGTGTCCGTCCCGAACTTTCGGGTGTCCGTGGCACGGACCCGGACCCGGACATTTCAAAAATCGTTCGGGTTCGGTCCAGGGTTCTGCTATTTTACTCCACGTGTTGAGAAGCTGCAGGGCAGCCAATCAACAAGCGTTTCACTGGTTTGCCCTTAGAAGCCATCACAGCCATGCCTACTAATGGCATGGCTGTGATTGGCCAGTGCATCATGTGACCCAGCCTCTTTATAAGCTGGAGTCACAGTGCTGCAGCCACATGCTCCTTGGGTTAGTGTAGGGAAAGGAAGCTGAAAGCTTGAGGGAGAGATTTGAGACATTTTAAGACCTGATCCTGCATCCTGAGATAGATTACTTTACTACTGCTGTCTGTGCTGTTGCTCTGAGGACAGATAGCAGAAATTAGAGATTTCACATACCGCTGCTTTGAGTTGCAGATCAAGCTCTGCATAAAACAACGATCGCTACGATCGTGCTCAACGATCAGATTGTTGGGGGAATTTGAGATTTCAAATACCGCTGCTTAGAGTTGGAGATTGCAGATTAAATTCTGTCTAATGAAACGATCGTAGGTTCGTACACAACGATCAGATTGTTGGGGGAATTTGAGATTTCAAATACTGCTGCTTAGAGTTGGAGATTGCAGATTAAACTCTGTCTAATGAAACGATCGTACGTTCGTACACAACGATCAGATTGTGGGATCGTACACAACGATCATATTGTGGGAGTAATTTGAGAATTCACATACTGATGCTTTGAGTGATCTGACTGTTACATACATAGTTACATAGTTAGTCAGGTTGAAAAAAGACACAAGTCCATCCAGTTCAACCAAAAAAAACCAAAAAAAAAAACAAAACATTTATACATACACATATACATATATACACATATATATATATACACATATATATATATATATATATATATATATATATACATATATACACACACACATACACACACACAACCAAATAATCCCATATACAATCCTTCACCCACAGTTGATCCAGGGGAAGGCAAAAAACCCCAGCAAAGCATGGATCCAATTTGCTATAACGGGGGAAAAAATTCCTTCCTGATTCCCCGAGAGGCAATCGGATTCACCCTGGATCAACTTTACCTAAAGATGTTAGTACCCAGTTATATTATTTACATTAAGGAAAGACTGCACTAGGTAGAGGCTTCTGCTTAGAGGGACAGATTCTTGTTCCAAAACCATTGCCTACTCCTATAGGGCCAGCTGTTGCTGTAAGTGACACATTATTTTTCAAAAAACATCTCCATCTCCTAGTTCAAAAGGGAGAGTGTCCAGGTGTTGCTTAAAGGGACAGATTCTTGTTCCAAAACCATTGCCTACTCCTATAGGGCCAGCTGTTGCTGTAAGTGACACATTATTTTTCAAAAAACATCTCCATCTCAAATTCGTTGTGGACCTGTGAGAGGGAAAACTTGATCCTCTACCTCTACAAAAAACTTTTTATTACACAGTGAATGTCGTTGTCGACCGGGATATCCTCATCCGTTA
>BLSH010209547.1:176730-198688 GCA_018402905.1 Glandirana rugosa | reverse complement strand
ATTAACCAGACAATTTACACATTCACATTTGTATAAAAAGTATAAATAAGTCCGAACGGACACACAAATAACAGGAAATGTCTGATGTTACTTACAGGTTCTGAAGATTCCTGTTATAATCTCTTGTTTTAAACTCTGGTTTTTAACTCACCACTTAGTCAAGGTCCACTTTCTCAGAGGTCCAGCAAGCAAAGAGGTAGCAAGCTCAAGATGAGCAAGCTCTGAAATGAGCTCAACAGAGAGCTTTATAGGAATTCAATCACCTGTGGCCAATTAACCACTCCCCTTAATTAGCAGTCTAAAGGAAGGAAAGGAAAAAAAAAGCTATTTAAAAAGTGACAGAAAAAAATGTTAAAAAGCTGCAAAGAAAAAACCCCCAAAAAACAAAAACTCCAAACACAGCAAACACCAGCAGTCTAAATCAAAGCTGTTTCACTAAAAGATTCCCACTCCTTTGCTCTTAACCAGTAAGTTCAGGCAAGCCTGAATAAATATGAAAAATATGTTTACACTTACACATTTAACAGACCAATTAGGGATCAAATACTAGAAGTTTAATCACGCAGGTGTTTACTGTCATAGTGAAAGTTTATTTTTTTTATTGACTAAAAGATGCCCTTTATTGAGTTTTACAAATAGGCATAATACATAACAATACAATAAACATAATATCACAAACTATTGTCTTTCAGGGAAGCTTGTACAAACTCAATAGCGATGGTGAGCACAATGCAGCAGAATGAATTACAAAGAAGTATATTTAGACAATAATATAGTCTCTTGTTTCAACCATATCAGCCAGTGGGGCAAGCATGGAATGCATCCACTGACTCCAAATGTTATTAGACCGCTTAGAGCAACCTCTGTTAGTATAGGTAAGTTGGTATGGGGATGGGCAGAATGAATTACATTATGCCACCCGAAAAAAGACAGTGGAGAAGAACGTTTCCAGGTTTACAGTAGGATTAGGAGAAGTTTTAGTAATAATACCCTAACATTTCAAACTAGCCAGACCAACCAGCCTTACCAGGGTAAAAAAAGATGTTTTGTTTTTTTTTGTTTTTTTATTGTTCTTTTGCTGGTTGAATATGTTTTTTACATAATGTAAGAGTCCACCCATATAATTTATGATTATTATAATCATTTAAATTTCTGGCTATATATCTATAATCAAAATGCATGTTTTACTTCGAGACCACATGTGCAGGTTGAGGCTTGATGAAACTGGATCCTGCTTACAGTGTAATTTTAAATGGTCGCATTCATTTAATTATATCCTAAAAACACTTTACCACAATAGCAGTAATCAACCTTTGTCATGCAGAGAGCCACTTCAGCAGTGAGCCTCAGAGCTGCATTCAATCGTTCTTTTGTTTCACACTGTCATAACAGCTTTGCTCTATTCTCTGTTAACTGGTGCCATACTGAATTACCCTGCTGTCAGGTATAGGAGAAGAAGAGAAAAAGAAAAGGAAAAATGCACAATGGCCTCTTTACCGGCAATGCGTAGTAACAAATGTGATGTATAACTCTGTTGTTTTCAGAATGTCAGGAAAATGTGGAGAGAAATTGCTTAAAAACAATGATTTAAAATGTTCACCGACCAGCTGATATGTATGGTTACAGCACATCTACAGGAATACACAAGAGTTTTGAATGAAAGTAGATGTAACCCCTGAGGAGTCTGTTTATAAATGTTTTATTCAAGATTCACACATTTTTTCCAGTTGGATTCCATTGGGAAAATGTGCAAATCCTGGGTGAAAGTAATATGAATCTTATAAATAGACCCCTAAAGCTAGCCATAGATGGAATGGATTTCTCCATCCACACAAGTGAGGTGGATGGAGGAATCCTCGCTGCTGGGACAACACATTCTGACAGTGGCATTCTCTGTTGTCACAATACACAGATCAGCGTCTGCAGTAGATGATGAAAAAAAGTTCACAAACGTTCCCATTTGTCTGAAGTCTATCTAATGATCAACTTCTGTCAAGGGGTGTAACCAATCGAAATTTGGCTTGTCCCTACTGAACCAGTTGCATTTTGATCCATCTAAGGTCAGATTAAGTAGACTTCTATTAGAAAACTATTCATTTTAGAATGTTTGTTTGATTTTTAGGCCTTATACACATGGGATGTTATAAACGGCAATAGCGTTAGCTGTAGAAAAGCTGTAGCTGTAAATTGAGTTGTGCAGAGTTTTTGAAGTAGCGTTTTTCAGCGTTTTTTTTAGCTGTATTGTTTTTTAGCTTTTTTTTGGCAAAACTATACTCCCACAAAATGTTGTGGAATACTGCGCTTAGCACTAGTTAATAAGCTGCTTCCGCCCAAGAACTCCGCCAAATGGAAGAGAAGGGTAAACAGTATGGAATATCGGGACTAGGCACTGCCCAAGTGATCCAAAAAATATATAAAATAAAAAATAATGATGAACTAAGTGTAGAAATTTGTCCTTCTATGCACGTGACGTGGGTACGAAACGCGTAAGGCGGAGCCAGGCTCACGTATCCACGTCACTTCTGGTTTGCGGGGCTCGACCGGTGGAACGCATGCTATCCAAACAAGGAATCGCGCTTGGACTCTCAACTATACCACCAAATGACCGTTGCTTTGTGGATGCAATTTACCTATCTGTGACTTGTTGATGTACCAATGTTTTTTAATGGTTATAGAATAAAGCAACTGATTTTAAAAGGAATTACACTATCAATCTTTCTCAAATTTTGCCTTCATCACTTGGATGTGGACGGATGCATTAAGGACATCAGGATAGCGGCAGACCCTGTTCACTGGCAACCCTAGGAATACATACTGTAGACTGGCGTCCATGCGTTTTACCCCTTACCCCTACCCCGTTTTACCATCTGGTAAGTGGGGTGTCTGAGGAGAGCACGAGTGATCGGCATGCTTAGACCACGTACTGCACTATATAAAGGAATGGAAGTCTACTGCTTTCCTAATGGCATACTAAAGGCTTATGAATCGCCAATGACTTGAATGCTGAACAATATTACTCATAACCAACACTGAGCACTTTGGTGTTTTTATTTATTCCCTAGCATTGTGACTTTTTATGTACTGAATTGATTTATATATGTGCGCAGGATTGCACAAGACGCTTTCCCCATGGCAAATTAGGGGCTTATTAATTGCCTAGGTTTTGAATGATTAACATGCACACTTTTTTCTGTATGTATGAAGTCCTAAGCACTGTGATTTCTATATAAAATATTTATACATAATTGCATACATGGGAATGCACATATTTGCACAAAGCACTATAATATATTTTATAGTTTGAAGGTTAATACACACTATTATTACGGATCCATAGAAGGACATATTTCTACACACTTTTATTTTATCATTATTTTTTATTTTATATATTTTTTGGATCACTTGGACAGCGCCTAGTCCCCATATTCCATACTGTATACTCCCACAAAAGCTTATGGCTCAAAAACTCAGAAAAACACCAAATAGCCACATTTTTCAGCGTTTTAAAGCCTTTGGCTCCATTTACACGGGACGTTATGTTAACCTCCCCTGAACAATTTATTTTGACAGCTGGAAGCCGACATCTAAAATGGCCGTTTTGACACGTTTTGCATGTGGCGTTTAGCGGCGTTTAGCAGCGTTTGCGTCTAGGAGCGTTTTTAAAGAATTTTTTTTTTTAAATGGAAATGCCTGTAAACAAAATGGTCCTAGACGTGAGTTACCGCGTGTAGGAGTGTTTAGCGGCGTTTACAAGCTGTTTGGCGTTTCAAATCTGCATCTGAACTGGCGTCTGAACCCATTTTTTTGCGTTCCAAAAAAAGCCTTTAAACTCAACTGCCTGGAAACGACCTTAAACGACCCTGTGTAAATGTACTGATAAGATAACACAGAGGAGAGTTCAGGGGCAGCTGAAAAAAACGCCCAAATGCCTCAAAACGTCCGTTTACGAGTAGCAGTGTAAATGAGGCCTTAATGAGAGTTAGAGCGTTTTTACAGCTGAAAAACTCCTCTTAAAAATCGCTAGTTCTCAGTTTTTTTTTCCAGACAGAAAACACCCCTGTGTTTTTGGTCTGTAAAAAAAATCCAAGACTACTGGGTTCTGAGGGGAGTTTTTCATCTGTAAAAATGCTCAAATGCTGATAAACGCTCAAAAAATGAGTCTCACCAGCGTATTTTAACGTTTTTGAGCCATTGAAAAAAAAGGCTGAAATTTTAACACTCTAAAACGCTCAAAAACGCTAATGTAATAGCTCTGAAGGAATTTGAAGAACTCACTGCAAAGCTACTGACCTTTTTGTAACGTTTTTTTAATGTCCCGTGTGCATGAGGCTTTATGGTTATTGGGATCATTTTTATCCATTGTGATAAGAAAATTTAAAGTGGCTCTAAAAGCAGAACTTTTTTTAGCTTAACCACTTCAGCCCCGGAAGGATTTACCCCCTTCCTGAGCAAAGCACTTTTTGTGATTTGGCACTGAGTCGCTTTAACCAACAATTGTGTGATCGTGCGACGTTGTACCCAAACTAAATTGATGTCCATATTTTCCCACAAATAGAGCTTTTTTTTGGTGGTATTTGATCACCTCTGCGTTTTTTATTATTTGCGCTATAATCAAAAAAGTGCAACAATTTTGAAAAAAAAAACATCTTTTACTTTTTGCTATAATACGTGTCCAAAAAATATATATATAAATAAACAAATTTATTCATCAGTTTAGGCCGATATATATTCTTCTACATATTTGTGGTAAAAATAATAATAATCGCAATAGGCATATATTGATTGGTTTGCGCAAAAGTTGCTGCATTTACAAACCATGAGAATCCATTTATGGCGTTTTTACAATTTTTTTTTACTAGTAATGGCAGCGATCTGCGATTTTTATCGGGACTGTGATATTGTGGCGGACATATTGGACATTTTTTACACTTTTTTGGGACCATTAACATTTATACAGTGATCAGATCTAAAAACAGCCACTGATTACTGTGTAAATGTCACTGGCAGGGAAGGGGTTAACCTGCAGGGGGCAATCAAGGGGTTAACTGTGTTTCCTGTGTGTGTTCTAACTGTGTGGGGGCTGGGCTTGAAGGGGCATGATAGATCTAACTGAACCCGATCACAGGGATCAGTAGATCTCGGTCATGCCACCTGACAGAGCGGAGAACCTCCCCACTGTACCAGGTGAACGTGGGTCACTGGTGGACATCGAGTCCGCCCGACCCACAGCCATGCTCACGGAGCATGCAATGGGCACGAAAGCACGCCGGTGGCAGCGAGTGCCCACTCACAGCTGCACAGATCGCCGTTTATAGACGGCGATCTGTGCAGTGGAGCCAACTTGCCACTGTCTTTCTACGCGAGGCAGTCGGCAAGCGGTTAATGCATTCTATGCATTAAGATAAAAAAATCTTCTGTGTTCAGCAGCCCCCCCTCAACCCCCCTAATACCTATCTGAGCCCCATCTCAATCCAGTGATGTTGCACAAGAGCCTCAGCTCTCCCTCCTGATTAGCTGAGGCACAGCAGCGGGTGCCATTGGCTCTAGCTGTTGTCAATCAAAGTCAGTGAGCCAATGAGCAGAGAGAGGGGGCAGGGCTGAACCACGGCTCCATGTTTGAATGGACACACAGAGAAGTGGCTCGGCTTGGTGCAACCATAGCAAACTGCTTGATGTGGGGGCACTTGGCAGGGGGAAGGGGCAGGAGCTCTAGTGAGGGACCCGGGAAGAGGAAGATCTTGTCCGCTCTGTGCAAAACCACTACACAGAGCAGGTAAGTATACTATGTTTGTTATTTTTAAACAAAAAAATAACTTTTACTTTTTTACTTTAACATCAGTGGGGTCCGTAAGCTAAGCGGGAGATGTCTCCGTCGATCTCTGCTGAGCCGGCAGATGACAGCTCCATCTCTGCACGCTTTGCAGGGACGGACCTGTCAGCTCCCCGCTGCCCTATATGGGCAGATCGGATGAAGATGGATCCGCCTGTCCATTTTCATCCGATTCCTTCCAATCTGATCCGCTAGACGGATGGTGAACGCATCACCCATATGTCTATTTTAGCGGCTCTTGACGGATCGGATGGCATACGGGTATCAGCAGACACATCTCCGCTGACATCCACCTGCCCATAGATGTCTATGGGTGGCCCACTCGGATCAGCCTGAAAAATAGACAGGCGGATCCAAGCGGTCTGATCATGTGAAAGGGGCCTAAATAAGCATAACCGTGAATGTAGTTTTCATTCAGGAAATTTGTCCGGGATTCCATTACAACATCAGGTCTGGATGAAATTTTGAAATGATTACCCAAACTTTAGAATTTTATTATACATTTACACTGCGTACTTTGAGACCCAAATGACTGGATATAAACTGAATCTGGCTCTCAGTTTGTGTGTAAACTGCAGCTTGAGCTATTGAGATATGTAAAATGAAGATATGTAATCTGCAGGTATTTTCCACATTTTAGTTAAATGTGAGTATGAAATATTAATATGCAATATGTTTGATTGAATTAAATTATATTTTTTAACTTTTTTTGGCCTGCACATAATGCATACCATATACAGAAACACACTATAGATTCCTAGTGCTGATAGATAGGAGTATGCTGTTGCAATGGGTTAGAATGAAAATTACCCACTGGGAGATATCACAGATCTATTCTTTTACTGCATGGCATTGAAATCCTCTGCCTTAGGCTGCCAAGCCTGAACAAATACTTATTTTTTCAGTATTTGCCATACCACTGCTGTTGTGAGCTCCCCTTATTGTGTTTCTATGTTTCTAAAGGTGTTTTTTTCCCCCTAAAAGTAATAACCATAGAAAATACCTTATTTTTCTTAGACAGTATTTTTAGCTCTTGAATAGCCCTTATTAGGAAAACAAGTCTCACACAAAGAATCTGAAATAATGATGAGAAATATAATGATGATATAAAAACTGCCCACTGAAAATCACTGAAAAGATTTATTTGAAACAAGCTGTGGGTTTCTTCCATTAGTAGAGCACATCCAAGATCTGCAAGTCCCCGCTGCGTGTTGGAAATATATCACTTGGCAGATTTGTGATACACAATGTCCATATTCATCTAAATTTGTTTAATTGGCTATTCATTTGGCTAATACTCCTGAAGCCATTTACAATGGTGACTCACATGCATCTATCAAGATTTCATACTGGAAATTGTAATAAAATGTCCACTCGTGTATTTACCTTAAATCAGCTACATACACGTTAAAGCCTTAGGCCGCATACCATTCAATGTATTACCTAAAAGGGAATTATTTCCTTCTTTGAAAAGCTAACATCACTACAGCTCATGAAAGAAGAATGCCTGATTGGTCTGGAGGGCATAATTTATGTTTTTGCCTCACCAATTCAGAGCAGATAGAACAGAAATGTGAACAAGTTGTGTTGTTTTGGACAATGTATAAAATGATATGTATATTTATTCTATCTGCAAAGAAGTATCAGAGTAAATGATTTATCCACTAACAATCTTTTTTTTAAGTATAATCCTGATTTCTATGTATGCTCCTGTAAAACTGTTGTAACATTAACTTTCCCTTTAACCCTAACCCTAAAAGTAAACTGTCCAAATAAGGTATGTAAACCCAATCACCAGGTCCTGGTGAGTCTCTGTTCCCGTTACCCAATTGTTCCACTGCATTGCCACCCTGTCACATGCTTTCAACTACAGGAAGGCATGCCAATACTACACAGGCAACATCCACTGTTGTCACTATAAGAAATCCCACCCTGAGATGGGGAGTGCTTACAAAAAAGGCTGAAGGAGATCAACGATGTAGGCATATAAAAAAACATGAAAACAGAATTTTATTTAGAAATAAAAAATGGGTATTATTTGATTGGAATACAAATTTACTCTTGCAAACACTAGACAAATTTAATGTGTTCTTCACTTTGCTGGATTGAGAAGGAGGGCATTCCGTTGACCCTCAATGCACAGGATTGGCCCAGGAGAATATGGTGCTTAGACATACTTAGACTCCTTGAAGATGCTCTATGGGATCATCCAGACCTCCTGCTCTAAGGGCCAGAGTCCCAGCCTGCTTCTCAGTTGCTGGCTTTAACTGCATGGATTTCAGGGGTCTTCCAGATTTAGTCCTCCCTACCCTTTAAAGGCTAGAAAGTTGACTTCTTGGAAAGTCTACAATTGCACCCAGAAGACCCTGACCTTTGCTTGGTGCAAGCCAAGGGAATTTCATAATAGAAGTACTGTCTTTCCTCCAGTATGGTCTGCACCAACATCTGTCTTTGAGTAACAATAAAGGACAAATCTAGGCCTTAGATGTTCTGTTTCAGTGACCTTCGGCCTCACAGTAAACAGCTAAGGTGTTTGTTCAGGGCGTAGCTTACATCTCTCCCTCGTCTCCTGTGTCCCCTTGGGACATTAATATGGTTCTTTCAGCTTATCAGAAACCTCCTTTTGAACCCATTAGGGATATTCCCTAATGTGACCTTAGCAGTAAGGGGCCTTTCTAGGTTGCCATCAAATCTGTGAGGAGAGTTTTTGAATTTGAAATCTTATTTTGTAAGGAGTATTTTCTTAGTGTTTCACATAGACAAAGTTGTCTTGAGGCCTAAGGTGTCTTTTCTCCCAAAGGTGATCTCTGCCTTCTACCTTAATCAGGATATTGTCCTTTTTTCCCTTATGTCCAGCTTCAAAACATCCTAGAACGTATCCCTACTGTCTGGACGTGGTGCATGCTGTGAGAGTTTACCTACAGCCTCCTTTGGGAATTCAGGTTGCCTCTTTGTGCTTGCTGAAGGGTTTTCCTGCTTTTTGCTCCACCATCACTAAGTGGATCAGACAAGTTATCGTTAGACCCTATAGTCTGACAGCTAGGGCTCCTCCCTTCCCTGTTTAAGAGATTGTAAACTCTTGCTGATAAGAAAAAAAATGGGTCACCTGACAGGTTTGAGCCATAATGTACTAGTATGCTCTGCATACTAGTACCTTATGACAGACTTACCTAAAACCGGAGCCCTCCAGCGCTGTGCTGTTATGGCTCTGCCTGGTCCCCAATGCTTCCATTTTCACTGGGTCTTTCTTCTGGGTTTCCTATCTTCACTGCTTGAATGGCCAGACTGAGGTGATGTCACTCCCATGATATGGCATGTAGAGCATGATGTAAATGGGGTCTGAGCTGTGCATGTGCAGCTCAGATCACATTACCCAGTGACAGGCGGGGGGAGGCATTCATGACAAAAGCGACCCCTAGGGTCTCTTCTGTTATAAGAGCCCTGCCTGTCAGTGGATTAGCCGTTTTACATATATTGACTTTACTACCACTTTATGGCAAGCTATACCAGATCTGTTACTGCTTCATAGGTTTTTCAGCATCAGACATCTTTTTTTTAATGTAAGATTTACAAGGCTGGCACCTGGGCTTCTGTTTATTAAAGTAGTTCGAAATCTGGAAAACATAAAACAATCTGACCATACAATTGAATAGTTTACCTACGCTGAGCATTTGAGCTTAGTTTTGCATCTAGAAGTGCTCCTGTTCTCATGTAATCCTCCCTGCTCTGCTGAACTGAAAGATTGGCTTTGCACAGTCATGTTGGAACAGGAAGGGACCATCCCCAAACTGTTCCTGCAAAGTTGGTAGCACAAAACTGTCCAAAATGTCTTGGTATGCTGATGCTGAAACTAAGAGGCTAAGCCCAACCCCTGAAAAACAGCCCCACACCATAATCCCCCCTCCGCCAAATGATTTAGATCAGTGCACAAAGCAAGGTTCATAAAGATGTGGATGAGTGTGTTTGAGGTGGAAAAACTTGAGTGGCCTGCACAGAGTCCTGAGCTCAACCCGATAGAAAACCTTTGGGATGAATTAAAGCAGAGACTGCGAGACAGGCCTTCTTGCCCAACATCAGTGCCTGACCTCACAAATTCTTCTGGAAGAATGGTCAAACAGTCCCATAGACACACTAAACCTTGTGGACAGCCTTCCCAAAAGAGTTGAAGCTGTTATAGCTGCAAACGGTGGGTCAACTCAGTATTGAACCCTACGGACTAAGACTGGGATGCCATTAAAGTTCCTGTACGTGTAAAGGCAGGCGTCCCAACACTTTTGACAATATAGTGTATGTTCAAAAACAATATCCTGCCAATATCCCAAAATCACAGATACAAGAGAAGAGAAAAAACCCCAATTTACTTTTAAGACAGAATCATGTATGTACATTTTAAAGGTAAATGCCAATCTTTATTGCAAACATCATAAAAAGACCAATGAGTCAATAAAATTGTACCATAAATTCACAAAGGATAACATAGGAGTACAACACTTTACAATACATATTAATCAGGAATAGAGAAAAGTAAAAGTAAAGAGAACTTGCCAACAATCATTCAGTTTTGTCAGTCTGGGTATGATCATCAGGTACATCCAGACGTGTTTGAGAAAAAAAGTCCATTTTCAGGGGAAGAGAGGGGTACACCAGATCTATTGTCTCTGCCCATGAGATGGTAGATATCAGCCAAATTTGATTTGCTATCGGTATTATTGTCACATTTTGCTCATATTTGTACAACATGAGTATGCTTGAGGACTAGCCTATCATACCATTGTCAATATTCTGTATTATAAAAGTCCTTCTTCAGGATAAGAGAGGGGTATACCAGATCTACTGTCTCTGCCCATGAGAGAGTAGACATCAGCCAAATTTGACTTGCTATTGGTTTTGTTGTCACATTTTGCTCATATTTGTACAACGTGAGTTTGCATGAGGACTAGCCTATCATACCATTGTCAATATTCTGTATTATACTATGTATTGTTATTTTTTCTGAAACACTACAGATTTTTTTCTGATGATCATACCCATACTGACCTAACTCAATGATTGTTGGCAGTTTTTCTTTTCTTGGTGTATCTCAGACAAGCATGGTATTGCTGATTATGTATTGTAAAGTGTTGTACTCCTATGTTATCCTTTGTGAATTTGTGGTACAATTTTATTGACCCATTGGTCTTTTTTATGATGTTTACAATAAAGTTTGGCATTTGCCTTTTAAATGATTCTATCTTAAAAGTCCCTTGTTTTTTTTTTGGATCAGGTTCCTCCCTTCTGTTCTTTTGGTCTCCCTTATTGCTTACTGCTAGCTAGGAGTGGGAGTGGTTATGCAGGGTTTTTTTTTTTCCTACTGTCCAATCGCCTTAAGGGAGTGTTTCTCAATCTTTTTTCCAGTCAATGCACCCTTTTAAATTATGCACAATCGTGAGGCACCCGATTCTAAAATGTAAAAAAACTAAGCTAATAGTTTTACGTAATGCAAATTCCATATACGTAGGACACCCAACATCAGAGGTGATTTATGTTGGGTGTCCAGCATTTCTATCCTCATTTTCTCTCCATCCTCGCAGCTAACATGACCCCAATGCTGACAGAGAGAGGCGGGGGGGCTGATGTCCTTCTTATCAACCAATGGCATCAGTGATTTTTAGGGCGCTGGTGGCTTGCTTGCACAGCATCCAAGTTTGTGCTGCACAATGAAACCTATGGCTTTGAGTAACGAAAAAGTAGACTTTATCCACCCGCTGGCTTGTACACAATTTTTGGGCAATTTGAGTCAAGTTTTAGGCATTTTGCCAAGGCTCCCCTGGAGAGCCCAGAAGGCATCCTGGTTGAAAAAGGCTGCCTTTAGGTATCTGCATATAAACCAGTTGTAATAATTAAGGAGCCTGTGTCCTGTACTGCACTCCAGCAAATAGATTTTACTGGTAAGTCAAAAATATAATAGTAAACTGGTCCTCAACTCTATGTCTCATAGTTACTAACATTTGAAATGTAAGGAAAAACCTCTAACGTACAACAAAATCATCAGTCTGACTTGTACTTATAGTAGATCTTGCATGTGGCACAAGTCAGCAGTTTACGTTTGCTGAAAATCTAGGAACTAAATAATAAAAAAAACACCTGTAGGGAAAAAAAGATATTATGCTCACTTTCCCTTTGACTTCAGTGGTGAAGGGGGTGAGATCATCATCATTCCTCCAACAAAATCTTGGGGAAGAGTGAGTGCTCCAAATATTACAAGAAGACACTGCAGTACTGTGATGGGAGATTTGGAGTACTCTACCTTTCCCAGAGGATGATGTCACCCTTGTCTAGATGCTGTAGGTAGAATCTGAGAGAAAGGTGAGTATAATACCTATTTTTTTTCCTTACAGGTGTTTTCTTTACCCTTTTTCATAGAGTTTCAACAAGGAGGAGGGAGAGCAAGCTTAAAGTGGATGTAAACCTGATTTAATGAAATTTAAGCTGGGAATACAGATAGCAGCAGTGGTTTCTTATCTCTCTTCAAAGCACTAAGTCCCTTGGCTTTTTCCTGCTCAGTTCTTCTGTTATCAGCATGATAACTTCTATCAAGTTATCTGTCAAAGGTGATAAAACCAGGCTGAATTTTGTGTCAGGGAGGGTGCTATAAATAGATTGGCAGAGAGCTGGTCTATTCACCGCACAGCTCTGCATTGTTTCTTCCTTTTTCTGCCTATGTGGAGAGGGGGTGTGAGCCTTTCCTCCAATCAGCTGTCTCACAGTGTATGGCAAGAATCCACACTCAATGGTGAATCAGGAAGAGAAAATTCTAACAGGATGCATGCATTCTAAACAGTATATAAAGCTGAAGACATAATGTAAAGCTTATGTAGGAGGATTTGTTTCATCTCTGTGTATCATTTGAGGCTGTTAACTTCACTGGGTATATGTGAGGGTTTACATCCACTTTAAACATCAGCTCTTTAAGGTGCAAAGCCCACTTGAAGAAGGAAAAGCGATAGCAGTGACTTTGTTAGATGGATGCTTACTTTACTGCATTGGTTGGCAATCAGCAAGTGCTGTGTACACAGGCAATGCAGCTTGCTTTGAGGAGCAGTTAGACTGTGTTCCTTCTGGACTCCTCCTGAGCTGCTTTTGGACTCCTGTTGACTTCTATGTGGTGCAAATCAGTTTTGTAAACATGTCATTTTATTAGTCATTGCTTACCCGTATAGGTGACTGCTTCCAATGTCAAAAGTCAGCGGGTGTGCAGGGAATTATTTTATATTAATTTAGAGGAAAATTATCAAATAATTCTTTAAATCATTCATAGACTCTGTAGAAATGCCAAGCATGTTTTGTTAATTTTTATATAGCTTTTTGTGATTATATTTATATTGTGTTTTTTTTTTTATATAGCTTATTGTGATTATTCTGAATACACATGTGAGTACTCAACACGATGAAATGAGAACACATCTTAAAGCACATATGTGCATATGCTCACATGTCAAATGAGAACAAAAAAAGGGAACCACCCAAAGTATTACTAATATTGTCTTTTTATTGCAATGCAAAACAGAAACATATAATTTGTATCAGGATTCATAATAACAGTAAAGGTAAGTAGTATAAAAAATCTTTATTCCGCTGCATCAAAGGATTATTTTTTACAGTATTTATATATTTATATAAACAATACATTGTACGATATACAAAAAGACACAGAAAAGATAAACTAGAAGTTATGTTTCTCAAATGACACATTCAGCTCTCTAATCGGTGCAATTTGGATTTAAACGTTCTTCATGCAGTTCAGAGTCCAGAGGAGTAATCAAAAGTAATTCACCAGATTCCTGGAAGAAATGTGTTCTAAGCAGGAGGCAGCACCTTGCTTTTAAACTAGAACAATTAGGCAGCATGCTCTGCCACTTCATGTAATACCAAACAGCATCTAGGGTACTAATCTTAGAACAGAATTTAATCCATGAATAGTTCCTCTGTCTTCCCTACTGTACATGGAAAATACTCTGTTCTTTTGATGTACGGTATATGTACACCGCACAACTACTCTATGAAACACTATTAAGCAACCATTAACATTATCAGAACTACAGTAAAACCTTGGTTTGAGAGCGTTTTGCAAGAAAAAGCTAATTTTTTTTAACAAACTTTGTCTTGATATACAAGCGATGTCTTGATATAAGAGTAGCGTCACGTCACAACTGAGTATAAAGGAAAAGAGAGGCTCCTCTAAGTGTAGCAATATGGTTACATTTAATGAAGGTACAACATTTAACAACTCATATGGTTGATGATTAAAAGTGGCACATCTAAGTATGCAAGCATCCAGGGTAAAGATGTCCACATAGACCGTCTTCCGCATCGCCATCAAGGTCATCTCTTCCACACTGTGATCCATGAGCGCTTCAAGCCTCGCTTTCAGAACGCTCTACTGCAGGATAGACTTCCCGGTTGCCATTGCAGACTGACAGCGGTGAGAGCCGGCGGTGTGGAGAATGGTCTATGTGGACAGCTTTACCCTGGATGCCTGCATATTTAGATGTGCCTCTTTCAATTATCAACCATGTGAGTTGCTAAATGTTGTACCTTCATTAAATGTAACCATGTTGCAACACTTAGAGGCGCCTCTCTTCCTCTTCTTACTCTGTAGCTCCTGCTGGATTTTGCTTCTAATCCCCTTGTGGAGGCTGCCATTTGTGGATGGACATTTTATGGTTACACAACCTATCACATTGTTATAAGATTTTTATATGGACTATAAACTGAAGGACTTATGAATAAATGGTTGTGGAACAAATCATCTGAGTTTAGATTATCTCTTATGGGGAAATTCGCTTTGATAAAACAGTGCTTTGGATTACAAGCATGTTTCCAGAACGAATTATGCTCGCAATTTAAGGTTTTACTGTACCTCCACCTGTCTTGCACCCTTCTTATTACACTGATTTGGATTTTCCAAAGGATTATGGGAATGGAAAAAAAATACACATTAACTGTACATTCATTCAGAACCTATTTACTCCAAAAAGTAACAGGTAACCGAACATTATATAGCTTCTTTCACTTACGTTTTTTTTTTAGAAATGATAAGGAAAAATTGTAAAAGACTTTACATACTCAAAAATATTGTACGAAAATATGAGCAAGCATATGAGCAAGGAGTTTGATTCGTAACATTGAACAATAATATAGGGACCATTGGTCCCAAGCAGTATTGTGCCATTAGATGATCAGTTGTCTGACCCTGCCTGGAGATGTGATGTGCTTTGTTTTGACCAAAAAGAAGTACCACTCTTGCTATATTGACCCACAATGTTGGATTAAAGTTCTAGAAAACATATAGGTGGTTGCGTTCGTGGGAAATAATCTAGCCTGGGCTACCAAATGCGACAAAATTTATGATCAGTTGTCAGAGCCCTGCCTGGATATGCAATGTGCTTTGTTTTGTAAAAAAGCCTTTCAACTAAGGGCCCTTAATCTATAAAGAACAGTACAGTCGTCCATAGGACCAAAAAGAAGTACTGCTCTTGTTCAAGGGCATAAAAAAGAAGAGAAAGGGCAGTGCTTAAGCAGAGAGGGTCCAGAAAGAAAGATAGAAAGGTGAGAGGAAAAGAGGGGAGAAGAGAGAACAAATAAAAAGAGGGAGGAGAGAAAAAAAAGAGGGGGAGGCCATCTCTGTCCCGGAAGTTCACTATGGGTATATTGACCCATAGGGGTTGATTTACTAAAGTTTGAATGTGCAAAATTTGTGGCAGCTCCACACAGAAACCAATCAGCTTCAAGGTTTTATTGTCAAAGCTTGATTGAACAACCTGAGGTTAGAAGCTGATTGGCTAACATGCACAGCTGCACCAATTTTTGCTCTCTCCAGCTTTAGTAAATCAACCCCGTAGTGTTTGATTACAGTTCTAGAAAACATATAGGTGGTTGCATTAGTGGGAAATTATCTAGCCATGGCTGCCAAATGTGCAAAAATTTATGATCAGTTGTTAGAGCCCTGCCTGCATATGCAATGTGCTTTGTTTTGTAAAAAAGCCTTTCAACTAGGGGCCCTTAACCTATAAACAACAGTACAGTTGTCCATAGGACCAAAAAGAAGTACTGCTCTTGCTCAAGGGCATAAAAAAGAAAAAGAGAAAAGGGCAGTGCTTAAGCGGAGAGGGTCCAGAAAGAAAGATAGAAATGTGAGAGGAAAAGGGGGGAGAAGAGGGAACAAATAAAAAGAGGGAGGAGAGAAAAAAAAAGGGGGGGACTATCTCTGTCCCGGAGGTTCACTATGGGTATATTGACTCATAGTGTTGGGTTACAGTTCTAGAAAACATATAGGTAGTTGCGTTAGTGGGAAATTATCTAGCCAGGGCTGCCAACTGTGCAAAAATTTATGATCAGTTGTCAGAGCCCTGCCTGGATATGCAATGTGTTTTGTTTTGTAAAAAAGCCTTTCAACTAGGGGCCCTTAATCTATAAAGAACAGTACAGTCGTCCATAGGACCAAAAAGAAGTACTGCTCTTGCTCAAGGGCATAAAAAAGAAAAAGAGAAAAGGGCAGTGCTTAAGTGGAGAGGGTCCAGAAAGATAAAAAGGTGAGAGGAAAAGGGGGGAGAAGAGGGAATGAAGAAAAAGAGGGAGGAGAGAAAAAAATGGGGGAGGGGGGCATCTCTGTCCCGGAGGTTCACTATGGGTATATTGACCCATAGTGTTGGATTACAGTTTTAGAAAACATGATTGTGTTAGAGGCAACCAGGGCTGTCAAATGCGCAAATATGTATTATGTGTGTCAGTTAATATTGCCGTCAGTTTCCCGTTCATCAGAGTACTGTGCACCCAACTACATTATATAGCTTCTATAGGGTGAATTATAAAAGCATAAATCTCTTTATGATCATTTGCATTGCCCATAACTCTGTCCTTAATAAATGTTACTTTGATCCATAAGCGTGTGCAGGGGGTGTGCCAGGTGCCTGGGCACACCCTAATCACTCTGTGCCCAGGCTTCACAGTGCTGCTGGCTTCCCTCCTCTTCCCCTAGCTGCTGCGAGGATGTTTCTGGATGGAGAGCAGCGGAAGGGGCTAGTCAATATGTCATTCACTGGCCCCTTCCTTTTCTAAATAAACATAGTAAGCACACTCACTCACTGTATTCATTCATAGCTCAAGCATAGTAAAGTGTTTTACTTACTAAATAAGTGTTTACTATGCTTCAGTTTGTTAATGAATGGGAGCTGCTCAGCACAGAGCACTTCCCATTCATTCACTTTCCAGTGCAGCTGAGGCTGCAGAGCAAGGCATGTGTGTTTGAGCTTGGGGTGCACACCCTAATGCAATAGGCTGCGCACACCTATGCTTTGATCTGATTTCTTTTCCCTTATTAAGTGTGATGGGCAATATTTAAATTGAACCTATCCCCATGAGGTCACTAATAAAAAAAAGTGCAGTCCTGTAAACAAGATTTTCATCATTCCGGCAGTCCATGTTCGGAAATGCCACCACCTTACTGCTTCCTAGGTGCTTCTACACTTTTGGGGTGTGTGAATACCTGCTCTTTCTGCCACATCTTATATTTCTTCTTGCTGGCTTATACTACTTCACAAAGGCTAGATTCGGTCTGGAACGTGGTTCGGGAAACCCGTGATCCATACACGTTTCCCACATCGTGTTCAAAATGCACTGCAGTTGTGATCTGCAACAGGTGTTAATGTTAAGTTAACTCCCCAAATGCAGGTCGCAAACGCAGTGTGTTTGCTTGCACCAGAAAGTATTATACATAACTACCATGCAATCTGGTTGCAGTGTGTTTCCAAAAGTAGTGCATACATTACTTTTGGTGCAATGCAGTGTGATTCCAGCTCACTCAAAATGAATGGGCTGAAATCGCACCACACGGAGTGGTATGTGACTTGCACAGAAATGCACATTCATTGTGTGAACCAGGGCTAAAGGATGCACAGCCTGGAGGGAGGAACCACTATGCGCTGCAGGGGAAGCAGGTATTTGAACCACTTGGAAGTGATAAATACCCAAGGCAGCTGTACAGCAATGAAGAGGCAGTCATTTAAGACACAGGGCACTGGAAAGGTAAGTATAAAATTGGACTAGCGACAGGTTCAGTTTAAAGTCTAGTTTTGTCTAGAGGTGACCCCAGAGCCTATACTCACCCAACCTTCAATCCTTTGGAAAACAGAGCTCCCCCACGTCCAGCGGTGGACTGTTCCTGATGTCTTCACGTCCAAAGCCAGTCTATGAGCATGATAACATCAAGAACATTCCACCACACATGACTGCTAGACCATGGGGGAACAGGAGCTGCAGGGACTGGTCTTGCGCTAGTGGGATCAGAGGATTAGGTGAGTATATTTTGGCTCTCCAATCTCCTAGACAAAATTGAGCAGTTAACCCATGTAGTGTGGGCACAACAACTTGTTCAGTTCCAGAAGGTTTTACCCCCTTCCTGACCAGGCCATTTTTGCAACTACGTTGCTTTAACTGACATTTGTGCAATCGTGCGACGCTGTACCCAAATACAATGTATGTCCTTTTTTCCCCACAAATAGAGCTTTCTTTGGGCAGTATTTGATCAACACTGCGATTTTTATTTTTTGGGCTATAAACAAAAAAGACAGGCCATTTTGAAAAAAAAAAAAACAATAGTTTTTACTTTCTTTTACTACTTTCTTCATCAATTTAGGCCAATTTGTATTCTGCTACATATTTTTGGTTCATAAAAATCCCAATAAGCGTATATTGATTGGTTTGTGCAAAAGTTATAGTTTCTACAAACTATGGGATAGATTTAGGGACTTTTTGTTTCTTTAAAATATTTTTTACTAGTAATGGCGGCAATCAGCGATTTTTAGTGGGGCTGCAACAGTGTGGTGGACAAATATGACACTACGTGAAACTTTTTGGGGACCAGTGACACCAATACAGTGCTCAGTGCTAAAAAAAGTGCACTGTCACTGTATAAATGATACTGGAAGGGAAAGGGTTAACACCAGGGGCAATCAAGGGGTTAAAGAGGAAGTAAACCCTGATGGGGTTTACTTCCTCTGTATTCCCCTGCAAAGTAGAAGCATAATGGGCTACTATGCATCACATAGTAGCTAGGGTTGCCACACCATCCCTTTAATCCAGGACACATATGGATTACACAGGTTCTGAGGATAATTTTATGCAGATGAGTCACCAAGTGAGTTTAATTACCACCTTAATCAACCACAGAAGCTGTGTAATTATGTGTCCTGGATTAAAGGGATGATGTGGTAACCCTAATAGTAGTCCATTATGTGTCACTTACCTGCAAACGAAGCCTGCGATATCCAGTGCTGTCCCCTGGCCAGGCAGCGTCCATCTTCAGCCCCTCTTCCTTCCGGGGGGGCGATCTCTGGCTCTGCGACTGGCCGGAGTCGCAGGAGCCGCCAGTCACAGCACGATCTCAGTGAAGAAACGGCACGGAGGCCATTTCTTCACTGCGCATGTGCCGAAATGACGTCGGCACATCTAGTACACTGTATATCTCCTAAACCGTGCAGGTTTAGGAGATATGCAGGGCACCTACAGGTAAGCCTTATTAGAGGCTTACCTGTAGGTTAAAGTGGTTGTCACGGATTGACAACCACTGTAAGTGTATCCTACAGAATGCTCTCTAACTGTGGAGGGAGTGGATGCACTGGAGGAAAAGAGAGATCCGTGTTCCAGCTTAGCAGACCGCCGTTCTGCCTTTCCACCGACCGATCAGCGGGTCCTGGCAGCCATTGTTGATGGTGATTGGCTGTGTCCAATCACAGCAGGGGCGGCTCTCTGGCGGTGCTCGCACCCCCCAGATCACGTGCACGAAATCTCGTACAGGTACGTGATTTTGCGCAGCCGGGCCGCTCTGCCGCAGTATATATGTGGTGGGCAGTCCGTAAGCGGTTAAAACAAGTCCTATTTTAATGCATCCTAAGCCCTAATAATGTAGCCTCTTATTGTATAAACTGAAAAATTCTTATGCAAACTTAACCTGAGTTCAATAACTAAACATTGCTTAGTTTAACCACCTCTGCTTAACCAGAGAGGACAATGATTCTAAGATACTGGCTCATAAGGTTGTAGTTTTACTATATGCAGGCCCGTCTTTACCACAGGGCAAAAGGGGCAGCTGCCTAGGGCCCCTGTCATTGTTTAGGGGCCCAAAGCAGAGCTGCCCCTTATGCCTGCGCACTGGCCGTAAATCATCAAATCGGACCTCCATGCACCATCAGCGGCCGCGGGCGGACCAGTCACCACCCACCCACGCCATCCAGCCCCTGCATTTAGCCATCCGGCACCATTCAGTCTGACACACATTGGCAGTGGCACCGGTCACCGCTAATCACATAGAGCGGGCCTTGAGCGGGCGGGCGGGGCCTTGAGCTCCACTGATGCTCTGACCCCACCCCTTGCTTTGCTTGCTGCCTGCCGGGTCGGAGCCGGAGTGAGGACCGCCGCCGCGTAGTGAGAACAGCTACCTGGCCGGTGTCACAGACAGTCACTAACACTGCCAGAGGAGTGTGTACTGGCTGGCTGCCTAAACTACACACAGGCAGGCGGCAGTACTGGTGTGGTGATTGATCAGAGCTGAGCTGGCCAGGAAGAGGATTAGTCTCCAGACGAGACCACCACCAGGTAGGTCTTTCTCCTCCCCTGGCTCCCAAGTCCCACTCGGCACTCCACATCGCCCCAGACCTGCACCTGACCTGTTCCTGACCAGACCAGTTAAGGTTGTGTGGCTGTACAGAGCAGTGTGACAGTGCATGCAGCATTGGAGCATGGGCCAGGCCACCAGACCGCACCATGGCCTGGTCCATCCATGCCATGCATGCTGGCCTCGTTTACGTTACATGTATGCGTGTTTGCACAGGCACAGCAGCCCATTCATTCGAATGGGCAGCAATGCCTGCGCTTCCCGCTGAATAAAGATGCATGCTGCATTTTAAAAATGCAGTGGCCTTTAAAACTATTCTGTTGTTGCACCATGCAATTTACCATACAGTTCCTGCAATGGCAAATTTGCTACGTTTTTAGATGCATGAGACACGCTTTTAAAAACACAGTGCATTTGTCTGTGCAGGAACGCATGGTGCAAAAGCAGAATGCAGCATGCATCTTTATTCAGCGGGAAGCGCAGCCCTTGCAGCCGATTCAAATGAATGGGCTGCTGTGCCTGTGCAAATGTGCTAAAGCAGTACTGCAGGTTTGGGTCGTAATTAGGGTTGCACCGATACCAATTCTAGTATACTGAGCATTTGCAGAGTACTTGTAAGCAAGTACTTCAATTTTGTAAGAGCAAAATTGAAATGGGGGGCCCCCAAGAAAATGTTTGCCCAGGGTCCAAACCATATTAAAGACGGCCCTGACTATATGCCACTCTATTTTGACGAGAGACTAAACATATTTGTCACTCTTATTTGCAAAACTAGCTTTCAAACATATGACGTGCATTTCACTAATGTTGGTTAAATTAATTCAACACTGATTAAATAATACTTCCAAGTTAATGGAATGGGAAAATGAATTGAAGACAGGAAAAAAAAGGTTTGTGTGTCTATAAAATGTAAAAATCAGAAGTTTTGTGGTTGGCAAAAAACAGACATAACTGGATATTATGTAGGTTACAAAAAATCTGATCCAATGACATATTACAGGGGTACTGAATTATAATTCACGGAGGTTCGGTCCGAATCTCATTTTTCTTCTATGGCTCAGGTCTTTCACATCAGAGCCCTTTTTACATTAATGCCCTCAGCCCCCTCCCCTTTCCAATCACAGCTCCCCTTACATCACAAACCCTTTGACATCAGAGCCCCCCAACAGTACGACCCCTCTTACATCACAGCTCTTCTTGCAATCACAGACCCCCCCCCACATCACAGCTCCCCCCTTCTGACATCACAGCCCCCATGAAATCACAGACCCCATATCACAGCTCCCCCCTCCCACAGCTCCTCTTTCTCACATCAGCCCCCTACACCACCACTCCCCCTTTCGCACATCAAAGCCCCCCAAATCACAGCTCCCCTTTCTCATATCACAGCCCCCCCATATCACAGCCCCCAAATCACAGCTCCCCCTCTCGCATCACAGCTCCCCCATATCACAGCTCCCCCTCTCACACACTATACC
>BLSH010209547.1:159680-175431 GCA_018402905.1 Glandirana rugosa | reverse complement strand
TCCAAATGTCCCCTCTCGCCGTCGACGGGTTCGAAAGTATAATCGTTCGAAAAATTGTTCTTCTCAACCCGTCGAGAACGGGAGTCACCTCTGGAAAGCACGGAGGACGGGAGAAGGGATTTGCAGGATAACTGAAATACATCACAGGTGATATCATTTGCTGCTCAGTGATTGCAGTATTCTAGTCTGTATCTCCCCAAGGTAATACTTAAAATCTGGCCTGTTGGTGGACAGGAGTTGAGAACCACTGCACTACCTTATTTCAGCATTGTGGAGGGTGGGAGAAATGGCAGGGTGGACTCCTCTTCTAAATGTGCTCACCTGCCACCATTGAACTCACTGCAGGGAAGAGGGCAGGAGGCACGAAAGGTCTCCACTGAGGGCAAGAGCTGCCCAACTCTTCTTGTTAAAAAGCTTGCTAATATGAAAGCTTGGGCAGCTGCCGCTCTCCCCTGTAAACCTTCCATGCCTCCCGCCCTCCTCCCTGCTGTGAGTTCAGTGGCAGCAGGTGAGTACATTCAGAAGAGGAGACCACTCTGCCATTTCTCCCACCCTCTACAATGCTGTGATTTTTAACAGCTGCAGTGGCGGGAGGAAAGGAGTCCACTCAGGCTGCTTAGTGGTGCATTTGCGGTGTGGACAGGACTGTCACTCGGTCCGTGTCTGGACCGTGCTCTGCCATTTAGGGACGCATGACATATTATAATGAGGTATTAGCATTTTAAACTAATGATAGTATGCTAATATTCTTAAACCAATATGCTTTTATAAAATATATCTTTTCCACTGGCATACCTAGGTGTATAACACAAGGGTGATAGCCATACAAGGAAGGTAATTTGAAACCAATTTTGACAAAAAATCCTTAAATATTGGCAAAACTGACTGTTCTACCAAGTCATTATCTGATCAGTATGTTTCAGGCAGATTGGAAAACTTGGTTGCACAATAGCACACCTGTCTATATATAGTAAATGGCTGTCAGGTAATGTTTTCATTCTACTTTGTACAAAGTGGAGGTTCAACTGGGGTTCATATTGCTGTATTATTTAGATTTGAAATGCATGATTACATGACCAAGGAAGTTTTTAATTCCATACAACATAAAACTGCAGAATTCATGGTTTACCAAGCCAGTACAACACAGACCAACGTATGTAAATTTGCTTAGAGTATATGGCGCATTGTGACTCAGTATCCAGCCAGTTGCAAATAAATGTTGGCTTAGCCGTGAACTGTAGGTTAATAGAGACCTAGTTCAACAGACAAGTACACATAATCAGGCAATAACTGTGTTTCCTAATACATTCAATTATGTGTATAGAAATGTTGAGGCTTAACCCCCTACCCTTTACCACTAAGTAAACGCAATCTATATTTAGGCCTATTACAGGCCCTAAGGTGGGGTCATACATGAAAAACTATCTGTACCTATAAAATGTGTAAATAGGAAAAATACTTGACAGTGCCCCTTAATTTTTCTGCATGTGCTGAATGGCAACCCTAAACGTTAAATTGTGGCCAGGCTATCAACATTCATGCATTTATTCTTAACGCACAGAGGATGAGCTATAAAACAAGCCCTTATTGACCTTTGTAGCTGCAGGCACTTGAAACAATTCAGTGGAAGCACTGAAGTTATTATCTCTTAGCAGCTAAGTTCACTCTGTCCGCTATCCCAGAGCACCTGATCTGCGTTACATTATAGATTAGAGGGATGGAGGGCTGATGAATCATTCTGGGAGGAGAAAACGGTGGGCTGAGCTTCTGACAGAAATACTTGAATGACTCCAGTGAACTTTAAGAATGAGGTGCTCCAGAGTACCTGCAGCCACAGAGCTCAAAGCTCATTTACTGTTGTTAAGAAGAGTGTATAGGTACTTGAATGTCTGGCCACAGGTTCACTTTAATGTTATTGGCGCTTTCCCATGTCTGAATTGATACAGTAAGGCTTGCTATAGACCAACCTTTTTTTAACCAGGGTGTCTTCAGGTTTCTTCAGTGGGGCAAAATGCTTATAAATTGCCCAAAACAAAAATTGCATATAAGCCAGCGGGTCAATCAAGCCTTCCTTTACTTACACAAAGTCACAGGTTTTCATTGTGCACCATTAATAGCTTCTAGCCGCTAGCGTCCTTACAACCTATGACATCATTGGTTGGAGGACATCGGGCACCTGCACATCATCCTTGTGTGCCTGTGTCTTTCCGTCAGCATTGGAGTCACATTAGCTTTTATGAAAAACTATTAATTTTGTTTTTTACTTTCTAGAATGGGGTTCCTCAAGATTGTGCATAATTTTAAATGCTGCCTTGACTGAACAAAGGTTGAGAATCACTGCTATAGGCATTTGATTGTTGTCAGAAAGACAGGTATGGTCAAGCTACAGACAAACTTTGACATTTGCAAGACCTTTCTGCTTAGATAATTTGTGTACATGGTTATATGAACACAGGCGGGTAAGGTGATTGTAGAGCAGAAACCTACAGCACCAGCTTACCTTTTAAGGAAGCCACTATCAATTACAGCCAATTGCTACCATCCCCAACATGAGGATCTTTGGCTGGACCAGACAGTGATCACCTCATGTCTATATGTATGCTTACTTAAAGTGGGTTCCCATCATTACCCTCCATTAGCACAGTACCTCGTCTGTACAAATCCTGTATTTTCTAGATGAACATGTTCCTTGGTCTCAATAGCCGACTCAGCAGACAACGTAACAAAGCCAAGCCAGAAACAGCAACAAAATATATTTTTTTCCTGTAATAAACATTATGTTCATTGCAAATATAAGATTAACATCACTGCAGGGAAACAATGTTTCCTTTGAGAAACTGAACTGCAGATTCATATCAGACAGTGCTGTGTGTTGGCCTGTTCCAAATGAGTGCACATTTCCAAATACATGTGACTCATTCCAGAACAATCGTCTTGAAAGAGGAACAAATAGTTTGATAGAACCGCTAAAGTTGTTTTTGGACAGAATCTGGAATGTAGAAGTGGAATATTTATTTCTGTTGAAAGCTTTAGTTAGATGCATACTGTAGCATTTGAAATAGCTGCTTACTGCTCCCTCTATTTTCCTTTAAAATGAATCCTATAACGGTTTAGGGTCAATTGTGTTTTGGTGGCTTTTTTTTAGGTCTATACATTTTTTAAACTATTATTTTACATTTGTTCTTTTTCACTCTTTACAATCATTTTTAAAAAAAAATAATTTCTTACATAACAAAGGGTTTCCCAAGCACTATGCATTACTTAGGCTGCATTCACACCTAAGAGTAGCATATTTGAGTGTTTTCCCAGCGTTTTTTTGTGTGTTTTTATGCGCACTATTGGCACCTTTTTTATACTCAACTTGCACATGTTTTTGACAGTTTTTTTTATTAGCCAATAGATAAAACTATCACCTGTTGCATCATTTGTTGCTAGGTATTTCAGTTTTTTTAGCTTTTATTTTTTTTTAAATTAGTATTATTCATTTATTAAAATTTGTATTTTGTTAGAGTAAGGGGTTAGAGTTAGAGCCCTTTCACACTGAGGTGTTTTTCAGGTGCTTTAGTGCTAAAAATAGCACCTGTAAAGCGCCTGAAAAACTCCCCCTAATCCACCCCTGAGTGCTTTAACACTGGGGCAGTGCGCTTTCAGGATGTGAAAAGTCCTGCAAGCAGCATCTTTGGGGCGGTGTAGGAGCGGTGTATACACCGTTCCTCCACCGCCCCTGCCCATTGAAATGAATAGGCAGCGCTTTTGAAGCGGCTGTACACCAATTCTGAAGTGCAGCACGCCGACGCTTTTAACCCCTTGTTAACCCCTTTTAAGGGGTTAAAAGCTCCCCGCTGCCGCCAAATCACTGCTATAACAGCGGTAAAGCCCCGCTAAAATGAGTGGCACTTTACCGCTCGGGCAATTGCAGTGTGCAAGGGAGGTTAGGTTAGCATTAGGAATTAGCTTCAAGCTACAAAACGCTGAGGTGTGAATGGGGCCTTAAAGAGAAAGCAGATCAGCCTGTATTCAGTTTTCCGCTATATTTACAGTAAAATAAACAATGCAGTAGGCTAGCCATGGATGCATAGATATTTGCCAAAGAATGACTGGTACGACAACATTTGCACATCTTGTATTATGCCAGAACCCACAAATAAATCACATGCAATGTATCCATTCGAATTAGAAAGCACACAGTTAACACCTTTTTTCTCATTCAAAAGAGCAAAAGATCAGGCAGGTTCCACAGAGATTCCCTGTCAATGGATGAAAAAGAGTTTTCAACAGTCATATGAGTGTATTATGCTCCCTAGGGTAGATGGGATATAGTGGCATCTTTACCCAAGCATTGACAGAGTCGAGGAAAGTACTAAGTAATTTATGACCACGACAAGACTTTGTTTAACATATGGAATATACCTAGTTGAGATGTACTGTATACATTTTTTAGAATCTTTTTCTAAGTTCCTATACATTTATTGGTTCATGTACCATAGTGAACTATTTTGTTTTACTTATTAGAGCTTGTAAAATGTGAATAAATGGTGTAATTCATATTTAGGTATATATTTTGGGACTAGGTCCCACTACCAGAACAAGAAGAAGTCATCTATTAATATTAGTAGAAATGTCAGGAGTTTTACAAGAATTTTAAATGAACTCCAATGACTGTTATTGCCAAGTAATAGAAAATAATGATTGTATTAATGAGTTTATTTGGATAGTATTAAATATATATTTTAAGATTGATAATCTGATAATAGTATTCATTTTCCTAATAAACTAAAGCATACAAATAGGAGGCATAGAAAGGAAAACAAATAGGTTCAAAATATCAAATAGTTTGTTGATACTACCTGATTTGTATATTGGGGTTAAACTGTTTCCCAGTATAATTAAATATATGCTATAAGAGACTGATTGGCTCCATCTGGATCATCTTGGTTTTCAATTCAAGATGAGCCAGTATAAGTAAGGGGGTGGCCTGAAAATTGCTTGGCAGCTGATGGAGGTGGACCCATGTATGCTGTATGTCTAAAACCTCTTAAACAGTTCCTAAGTCTGCAAGATCATATACAGTAAAACCTTGGTTTGAGAGTAACTTGGTTTGATAGCGTTTTGCAAGAAAAGCTACATTTTTTTATAAATATTGACTTAACAAGCGATGTCTTGATATAAGAGTAGCGTCATGTCACAAATGAGTATAAAAGAGAAGAGAGGCGCCTCTAAGTGTAGCAATACGGTTACATTTAATGAAGGTACAACATTTAGCAACTCACATGGTTGATGATCAAAACAGGCACATCTAAGCATGTAGGCATCCAGGGGTAAAGCTGTCCACATAGACCGTCCTCCACACCGCCATCAACGTTATCCCTTCCACACTGCGCTCCACAAGCGCTTCAACCCTCCCTTTCAGATCGCTCTACTGCAGGGTAGTCTTCCCGGTCACAATTGCAGACTGACAGCGGTGAGAACCGGCGATGCAGAGGACGGTCTATGTGGACAGCTTTACCCCGGATGCCTGCATACTTAGATGTGCCTCTTTACTCACCAACCATGTGAGTTGCTAAATGTTGTACCTTCATTAAATGTAACCATATTGCTACACTTAGAGGAGCCTCTCCTCTCTTTTATACCCTGTAGCTTGATTTTGCTTCTAATCCCTTTGTGGAGGCTGCCATTTGTGGATGGACATTTTATGGTTACACAACCTATCACATTGCTATAAGATTTTTATATGGACTATAAACTGAAGGACTTATCAATAAATGGTTGTGGAACGAATCATCTGAATTTCCATTATTTCTTATGGAGAAATTTGCTTTGATATAAGAGTGCTTTGGATTACAAGCATGTTTCTGGAACAAATTATGCTCACGATCCAATGTATTACTGTATAATAAAGTATCTGACAATGCCCCATAGCTAACAACCTTAAAGTATATCTAAAGCCAAAAGTTTTTGTTTTATTTTTGGATAGAGTGGTGAGGAGTTTAGAACCACTGTCAGGTTATTAGTGCTAGCCTCTGTCCCTGTTAGGGAGATTCTCTTTCTCTATTCATCCTGGCAACCACAGACAGTAGGTCTGAAAGTGGAAAAAAATGTTACCAGATGAAGAACAGAGGGGAAATCTTCCAATACAAACACTTATTCCAGCGATACCTAAGAGGAAGATTTGTTTGGAGAGATTGCCTCTAAATTCTGTTGTGTACCTACACAAAAGGAAGTAAAGGAAAATATTCCCAATGGCACACAGATAGCAAAAAAAACCTGTCCGAGTTTTTAATCATCCCATACGTTATTCAAAATAAAATAAAAGAAAAAGTTTTGTCTTTAGAAATACTCAAAAACCTTTACCCATTACAGTTACCTTTCATCAACAACACTTGCACTTATAAAACTATATTACAGATAAACAAACATACAGTGGAACCTTGGATTACGAGCATAATCCATTCCAGGAGAATACTTGTAATCCAAATCACTCGTATATCAAAGCATGTTTCCCCATAGGAAACAATGGAAACTCAGATAATTCGTTCTACAGCACTGCTTGTCAATGCAGTACTGTATGTATATGAGGAGGGTCAGTGAACCTTAAATATCACTTAATAGTCTGGCAAGCTGCCACATCCAAAGTGCAAAATAAAATGGTACAATGCGAGTACTACAAGATACATGGAACTCGACTTCTTATGAGTCTTCTCCAAGGGAATAGATGTTTCATGTTAAAAGTACATAGATGCAAGTGCCAGTGAAGAAAGACAACAACTGCCGGTAATCCCACACCAAGGTATCAACCATGGACATCCAAGCCCATCAAGGGAAGATAGGAGGGTTTGTGAGTGTCTTGATTCCCTCATACAAAACCATTATATTATTATTATTATTATTATAATACAGGGTTTATATAGCGCCAACAGTTTGCGCAGTGCTTTACAATAAAGAAGGGACACAGTACAATTACAATACAGTTCAATATAGAAGGAATAGGAGGGCCCTGATCGTAGAGCTTACAATCTAAAGGGAGGGGGAGGTAGTACAAAGGGTAATGGCTGTAGGGGATGATCTGATAGAGCTGGCTCCAGTCTGGTTTCCCTTCTGTCACAAGTGATTTTATTTTGAAGAGCTCTATATTTGATTTGAAGTAAGTGTTTTTAATCTCTTTTCGCAATAAACTACCCAAACGGTATCACGCTATGGTTGGTTTTTCCTCTTTTTTTCCCACTCCACATGTGAGTCCTGGAATATAGCTGGAGTATAGCTTTATTGCCAACCCTTCTATTGGAGTGATCCTGATTTATATATCAGTGGTGGTACGCGATCACAGGAACCCACACGGAGGATACGCAGGGTAGACTGGGTTGAGGACGCTAACCCCTGAATACCGTTTTGCTGCATTTCTACCTGAATCTGGTAAGCACATACCCTTTCAGTTTCAGGAAGATTGTTATGTTTAATCACAGTGCAGTTTTACTGGAATCAACCACAGAGACATTGATCCTGGTGCATTTTGCGTATTCATCATCTTTTATTTCTGCACAATATTAAGTTTGGACATTTAATCACAGATGTAATACCATATGTGGCCAGAGGTGTGGTGGCGCTGGTGAGCTTTGGAGACTCTCAGAAACATTCAGAAATGCTCAGGAACTGTTTACACTTTCGGTATTTCCGAATGCTTCCGAGGGTCTCAGCGCCCCTGCACGTCTGGCCACATGTGGTATTGCATGCACAGAGGCTTAATCCTGCTCATTTTGCGAGACAGCGTTCGCAAACCGAGTCAGGATTTTTTTTTTTTTTTTAAATGTTTGTCTTTCAAAATGCTCGTTAACCACGTTACTCGTGAACCAAGGTTCCACTGTACCTGGCTATTCTACTTGCACTTCTCAATTAACTTTTTATTATCTACATCTCTGGCCATTTGGGAAGGTTCCGTTGACAAGCTTTTCAGTGTTGTTTGACTTTTATTTTTTAATAAGCTACTCCTCAAAATAAATTGAATTTTTATTGCATGTGATCATTACAAATGTGCCCATTTCTTGACTACTAGAATTGAGTCTTGATCTGTACTCACACCAGAGGTGGCTTTATTAAGTGAGTGTACAGAGGTGTACAGTGATACAGTTAATTGCTCTTAAAGAGCAACATTTAATGTTTCAAGGTATGGGCCCCCAAAGAGTAATCTGCCCTAATGCTGAATTTTTTATGTAGCCAAATAAAACTGGTGTGTAGAACAGCAGAGTAAAAGCCAGTCTTATTATTGTAATAAAAATTGACATGGCTCACACTGTTTTTCTTGGCTGCCCTGCTTTGTGTCTAACTTGCAGTCAAATTCTTCCAATTGAGCCTTCCCTGCTTTTGGCTGCCCCTTCGCCAGACCATAAAGCTGACCATCCGTGGGGAGAAGAAAAACCCACCCTAGGGCATCCCTTTTTTATTAATAGCTGTACTGTTTAAAATCCCAGGTGTACTACTAAAAGAACAGCAGGCAAAGTTTCAGCAGAAAAATGGAAAAAAAGAGAAAAGAAAAAGCATAGCCAGGGGTTTGCAATGTTTTGTTGCTGTGATACATTTTTCACTGTAAAAAGCATGCTGTGACAGAAAGTATTGATTGCACACTTAGTATGGGATCAATACATTCTGCAGGCTGAATTCACTTTGAACATGAACTATGCTTGTACCTTTCAGCTTTTTCCCATTTCACGTTTTAGGTTTTTTTTTAGATTTTTTAAAGCATTAACAAGTCCTATTGGTTATAGATTCTGGTCCTTGATATTCTGATTTTGAGTGAAGATAATTCCATCTATTATTCTGCCAACCCACCTGTATTTTTAAGGCTTTGATTATACTAGTGCAGGGGTAGGCAACCAGTAGACCTCCATCTGTTGTGGAACTACATTTCCCATGAGGCATTGCAAGGCTGGCAGCTACAATTACTCCCAGAGGCATGATGGGACTTGTAGTTCTGCAACATCTGGAGGGCCCCAGGTTGCCTACCCCTGTACTAGTGGCTTCTATCGTTTAAACTGCAGGTGTCGTTCACATATCGTGTTGGCTAAATGAAATGTAGGGTCAGATACTTTGTTTTTCTAATTGGGAAAATACATGTGCCAATATTTACATGCACTTGTGCTTTTGAATGAATCCACCAATTAAACAGTGGCCTACCTGAGGAAGAGGTCAGTACCACCACTTAAAAGGTGCCCTGATGAAGCCACTGATGACATGCACAGTGGTAGTGCTGTGCCAGGTGCTAGAACACTCTCTGTATTCCAGCACCTGGCACAGAAAGAAGTAGGACCTATCAGGTGGAGTGACCTCCGCCCAACAATAGAACTATAGCCCCAGCCGGATGGGAAAGAGAGAGCTCGGAAGGGGAGTGTGTGTTCAGGTAAGTTTCACAATGTCCATTAAGTACCATCTGCACCGGATCACGTACCTAGTAAGTGATCTGACACTTCCGGGTCTGGGGCGCACATGCACGCAGTCGGCGACCCGCTCCCGCTGTGATTATGCACCCGTCAATCATTCAGCACACAGGCAGAACGGCAATCTGTCAGTAGGTGAGATATGGATCCTGTGTTCCTGCAAAGCAGGGACAAGGATCCATGTCTCCCCCTAGTAAAAGCACCTCAACAGTACACAAACACACCCTTTGATTGCCCCGATATTTAACCCCTTCCTAACCATTAGTACAGTGACAGTGTATACTTTTAGCACTGATCACTGTATTAATGTCCCTTGTCCCCAAAAAGTGTCAAAAGTGTCAGTTAGTGTCCAACTGTCTGCCGCAATAATCGCAGTCCCGCTATAAGTCGCTGATTGCCGCCATTACTAGTATTAAAAAACAAATCTAAAAAATAAATACAAATATCCCTTAGTTTGTAGATGCTATAATATACCTAATATTGATTGGTTTGTGCAAAAATAATACTATGCTAATTGGGATTTTTTTTTTTAACCAGAAACATGTAGCAGAATACATATTGGTCTACATTTATTAAGAAATTTGTTTTTTTTTTTTTTTATTGGATGTTTCATAATATTTTTTTTTTTTCTGAACTTTTCTGTCTTTTTTTGTTTACAGCGCAAAAAATAAAAACTGCAGTGGTGATCAAATACCACCAAAAGAAAGCTCTATTTGTGGGGAAAAAGGACATCAATTTTATACGGATACAGCGTCACACAACCGTGCAATTGTCAGTTAAAGTATGGCAGTGCTGTATCGCAGAAATTGGCCTAGTCATGAAGGGGGGGTAAATCTTTTAGAGCTGAAGTGGTTAACTTTATTGCTGTAATTTGATCATCTGACATTTATTTATTTATTTTAGGTACTTAAATATTGGGACATCGACACAATTCTAATATTTTTGGCTCTATACACCACCACAATGGATTTGAAATAAAACAAACAAGATTTGCTTTAACTGCAGACTTTCAGCTTTAATTTGATCCAATTACATCCAAATCAGGTGAACGGTGTAGGAATTACAACAGTTTGTATATGTGCCTCACACTTTTTAAGGGACCAAAAGTAATGGGACAGATTAACAATCATAAATCAAACTTTCACTTTTTAATACTTGGTTGCAAATCCTTTGCAGTCAATTACAGCCTGAAGTCTGGAACGCATAGACATCACCAGACGCTGGGTTTAATCCCTGGTGATGCTCTGCCAGGCCTCTACTGCAACTGTCTTCAGTTCCTGCTTGTTCTTGGGGTATTTTCCCTTCAGTTTTGTCTTCAGCAAGTGAAATGCATGCTCAATCGGATTCAGGTCAGGTGATTGACTTAGCCATTGCCGAACATTCCACTTCTTTCCCTTAAAAAACTCTTTGGTTGCTTTTGCAGTATGCTTCGGGTCATTGTCCATCTGCACTGTGAAGCACCGTCAATGAGTTCTGAAGCATTTGGCTGAATATGAGCAGATAATATTGCCCCAAACACTTCAGAATTCATCCTGCTGCTTTTGTCAGCAGTCACATCATCAATAAATACAAGAGAACCAGTTCCATTGGCAGACATACATGCCCACGCCATGACACTACCACCACCATGCTTCACTGATGAGGTGGTATGCTTTGGATCATGAGCAGTTCCTTTCCTTCTCCATACTCTTCTCTTCCCATCACTCTGGTACAAGTTGATCTTGGTTTCATCTGTCCATAGGATGTTGTTCCAGAACTGTGAAGGCTTTTTTAGATGTTGTTTGGCAAACTCTAATCTGGCCTTCCTGTTTTTGAGGCTCACCAATGGTTTACATCTTGTGGTGAACCCTCTGTATTCACTCTGATGAAGTCTTCTCTTGATTGTTGACTTTGACACACATACAGCTACCTCCTGGAGAGTGTTCTTGATCTGGCCATCTGTTGTGAAGGGTGTTTTCTTCACCAGGGAAAGAATTGTTTGGTCATCCACCACAGTTGTTTTCCGTGGTCTTCTGGGTCTTTTGGTGTTACTGAGCTCAGCGGTGCGTTCTTTCTTTTTAAGGATGTTCCATACAGTTGATTTGGCCACACCTAATGTTTTTGCTATCTCTCTGATGGGTTTGTTTTGTTTTTTTTCAGCCTAATGATGGCTTGCTTCACTGACAGTGACAGCTCTTTGGATCATTCCAAATGCAAATAGCACACTTGAAATGAACTCTGGACCTTTTATCCGCTCCTTGTAAATGGGATAATGAGGGAATAACACACACCTGGCCATGGAACAGCTGAGCAGCTAATTGTCCCATTACTTTTGGTCCCTTAAAAATTGGGAGGCACATATACAAACTGTTTTAATTCCTACACCGTTCACCTCATTTGGATGTAAATACCCTCAAATTAAAGCTGAAAGTCTGCAGTTAAAGCACGTCATATTTGTTTCATTTCAAATCCATTGCGGTGGTGTGTAGAGCCAAAAAGATTAGAATTGTGTCAATGTCCCAATATTTATGGACCTGATTGTATATAGCGCCGTCAATTTACGCAGAGCTTTACATATACATTGTGCATTCACATCAGTCCCTACCCTCAGGGAGCTTACAATCTAAGGTCCCTAACTCACATTCATACATACACATACTAGGGGCAATTTTTAGACAGGATCTAATTAACCTACCAGCATGTCTTTGGAGTGTGGGAGGAAACTGGAGTACCCGGAGGAAACCCACGCAGGCACAGGGAGAACATGCAAACTCAAAGCAGGTAGTGTCAGTGGATGGGATTCGAACCAGCAACCCTTTCGCTGCTAGGCAAAAGTGCTATCCATAACTCCACTGTGCTGCCCGTGATGTTGATGGTGATTTTGCACCTTACTTCAAAGATCTGTATTGTGCTGGCCATATACATTTTAACTATTACTGCCAATTACACCAATGCTGTGGGTTACTATTATCTCCAATGACATACATTTTTGGGCGTATTTTACTCCCACACTATAAACCTTAAATCATGAAGGTCACCTACTTTATGGCAAGCAGCACACTATGCACAGCACATTTTTCTTCTACCTACATTCAATGGGTCCCTCCGAAATATTTTTGATTGTTGGTAACCAGGCAGTTCAGTATCTCTGCATGAAGTTAACAAAATGTAATGTATGAAAGGGAGGTGTTTAAAAATGATCCACCCCACGTGCCTGATATGCTAAGTATGCCATTGCAGCTAAATGTTCATTTTTATCTTGAATTATTGCAAAACAAACCAATATAACAATGTTTTCTAAAATATATAATGTATGTACTTTGCCAGCACTAAGCATGGTTATTATGTTTGCTCTGATGTTTATTTTGTTAGCATATAAAAATTAGGAGAAAAATTAACAAATGGCTCCAACATGAAATTGTACAAATGCAAAATAAGGCTTTATAAAATATAGTACCTAGCAACTATCAAACTTCTAAACTGTTATTACAACATTAGTATAAAATACCAAAAAAACTAAATCCAGATATATTCATCTGTTCCAGAGAAGAGCATTTGATCATGCCATTCGGCCAGCAGTTTTTTATCATTAGCCATTTTATTACAGAGGTAGTGAGTAGAAGTGAAAAAGCAAACTGTTCAACCCAGCAATCATAGCGTTTGGCAGCAAGGAATTATAAAAATATATTTTAGAAGCAGAAGTGATGATAAAAATCTCTAACTACCTTTAAATTGAAACTTCAAGCAGACAGCTAAATACATATTTGAAACACATATCTGTTTAATGTTTTACCTGGCAAATTATTCATAATTCTGCCCAGCTAGTGTTGTGATTTATGAACCTCTTGAGCACTGGCCAGCCATGCAGGCAAGGTATCAGACTTATTTACTGGTTCAGAAATGTACCTACCTGGTCCAGCTTTGTGGTTTCCAATTCTAAAGCTGGCCATACACAAGGCAATTTCTCAGGCAACTTCAACCCTTTACGATTGACCAAGAACTGAAATACAATTAATGTGCCTGTGTAAAATGAATAATCTACCACCCACAAGTTTAAATGATCACCTGAATTTGATAAATAACATGGGGCTATAAATTTACAGCTTCAATACAGGTGTCAGGGAAGACACATGGTTCTGTGGCTGTTTAGTGCATGCATATTCGCGTGCACGTGCACACAGATGAGGGTGCATTCATGTGTGCACTGGCGCCAGGCGGGCTATTTAAACAGCACTGGTTCCTTGTGTCAGTGCCATTTGGTCTATTACATTCCTGAAGCATCTGTGTATCTGTTCCTATACTGGTCTTTTATTGCCAACCTGATCTGCTCCTGAATTTGTCTGAAATCTGCCTGCACTGACCCCTGGCTTGCCCATGGACCACGCTTCTGTCTTACCTTCTGCTCATCTGCCTTGTTGTTACAGACCCTGGCCTGACCGCTGACTACTCTTCTGCCTGCCAATAAGCAATGCTCATTGGAATCCGTGATGGACGGGACCAGCACCTGGTCTGTGTGTTAGTGGAGATGGGAGACTGACCTAGAGCGGTGTTCACACACATCTTCTGCCTGCCACCTGTGTCTGATCTGCCTGCTAGTTGCTGACCTGGACTGTCTGACCTGGCCTTGGTTCTTCTTCCTGCACCTGATCCAGCTGTAGCTGTGCCTGGCATCAGTTCCTTTTCTCTTCTGCCAGCGTTCCACCAGCAGGCTGCTCTTGCGTATCCTGATGCACATCAGCATTCTCCAGCAGAAGTCTTAGGGTGCTTTCACACATACGGACCGTTTGTCTGTTTTTCATCCATCCGTTGAGGGATGAAAAATGGACATCAATGCATCTCTAGGGAAAAACGGATGACAATGGATGATCATCCATTTGCATCCGTTTTCATCCACTTCCGTCAACATCCATTTTTTTGAACGGATGAAAGCCCTATTTTTCATCTGTCACAAAAATGGAGAGACCAAAACTAGTTAAGAAGCTGATGAATGGTTAGTTTTTCATCCATTTTTGCATTGGCAGTGGATGTAAAAAAAAATTGATGAAAAACTGATGACCACGGATGAAAAAAACGGATGATATCGTATCTGTGAAAGGACCCTTATCAGGCACTCATGCCACGCTGTGCTCTGATATTCCCGGTTACTCTACCCGGGGCTCCTGAGCCAGAGCTGTAAGAGAGGTCTTCCTCTACATTTTGGGCTCCATCACCAGGTACATTGCAACAGGTTATTGAAGAATTGATCAAAACCAGAGAGAACTACACAGATTTGACCTAAAATGATCAGATTTTTCCATCAGGTTTGATCAAAGCAATTTCAACACTATTTCAATCCCAAGTGGTGGAAATTGATGGAACCTTGTCATGTGTATGGGCAGCTTTACTCTCTTCCTCCAGTCTAATCTAAGGACATTGATTGAATCAGCATTATATTTTCAGTCTAATGATCAGGTAGCTAACCTTGGAAGCAGTAAACAAATTCCTTGATGCAATTTCTATTTAGTTCAATGGAACCCCTCAAAGCATATGTCAATGCAATTCATTGCAATGCACCCTGTATTGAATGCCAACACAAGTCATAACAAATATTAACACTTATTGGCAGTGTCATGGATTGCCAACTGACATCATGACAAATGAATTTATGGAAAATAAATAAATGTAAATAAGTGTATACATTATATAAAGAGAAAACGCGGTCGTCGATTTATGTTTCATATAAATGACAAAATCGACGTTCACATAAACATGAAAACCATTCGGTAAAAACACTAGGTATGTGGAGACGGTAAGTCTTAGTAGTGTGACTATTAAAAACCAAACGTTAAGTGTAATTAAAAAAACGAGCTACGCAAGAGTTAGTTTTTTGCGTAAAGTTTTGTGTAAAACAGTTGTAATTCTGTACGTAGTCACACGCAGTACTACAGTCAACCGTTAGGTACTGTGACGGTTATTCACAATTATAAACAATACTGAACACAACCGTAAGTTATGTCCCACGTAACGTTACTTAACGTAACTGTATACGAAACTCCCCAAGGTAACTTGATTTATCTTTAACGTAGTTCCTTAAACAAATGACGAAGGTTCCAATCGATGGACTAGTAATCTGACTTTTATATTACGACTAAGTTAGTTACAGGAATCTAATCTGACCTCCTTCTCTCATTTCGACGGGTATGTGTACTGTTCCAAGGTAGTTAAAGGTGGTGAACCCTAACTTTATCACAACTTTAACGAAACTAGTTTGGACTACCTTTTTAGACTAGTAAAATCCAGTTTAGACACATCAAGAGAGACCAAAACTAGTTAAGAAGTTATTGGACAACGTTACATGGACCACTACC
>BLSH010209547.1:126947-143400 GCA_018402905.1 Glandirana rugosa | reverse complement strand
ACTGGTCGGCACTAACCATTGCCGACTAGTGTACCATTTCTCGGAGGGGACGGCGATAATCATTTTTATAATTTATAAGTGACGGTCTGGGAGGTGATATCATTACGTCTCCTTTGACATATATATAAAAGGTTTTTGCTCGCAACATTTATGGATAAATCTCGACAGAAGACAGGCCAGTACACTGAGCGCCGACGAAATGTCGAGACTCTGTTCCGTAGACGTCATCTCTGACTCGTCGGTGCACTAGAGGGACCGACTGAAGTCTTCCTCTAGGGCTGGGGAAGACGTCTTCGGTAGGTAGTCAAAAAACGAGGCTTGTAAATACCTATTTAGAGCTGTCATCAGGCTGGTCACATGACCCGCAGCTGCTTTTCAGCTCTGATGGATGGCTTCTGCAGAAGGGGTCGGGATCTCCTTCTGAAGTCAGCCAGGGAGATCACGTGGCTGCTCAGTCTCTACTGCAGATGCCTTGTCTCAGAGCTGTAAAGCAGCCGCGAGTCACATGACCGGACAGAAGACAGCTCTAAATAGGTATTTACAACGCTCGTTTTTGGAAAATATATATACAGTTTCCTCTGCATTACTATAGTGGAGGGTCTGGCAGTGAATATTTAATATTTTTACTAATAGCGGCAGGGGAGGCTCTTTACCATGTGATCAGCCGTTACCAATCACGGCTGGTCACAGTGTAAACAGGAAAAGCCGTCTATCGGCGCTTCCTCTACCTTGCGCCTGCAGATGCAAGTAGTGGAAAGCTGATCGGCTGGTCTCCTGACAGGGGGGGTCTGTGCTGAGTGTTTATCAGCGCAGCCCCCCCCTAGGCTCGCCACCCTAGACCACCAGGGAGCCCACCAGGGAGAGCCCATCCAGGGAGATTATCAGGACCACCATGGAGCTGATCCTAGACCACCAGGAAGCCCACACTAGACCATCAGGTAAGGGGCCAAGTGCCCAACATGGATGGCACTCAGGGCCAACTTCAGATGCCACCCTAGACCACCAGGGAATGGGCACCTATTAGTGTATCTGTCATTCCCGCCCACCAGTGCCACCTATCAGTGCTCACCAGGGCCATCTATCAGTGTCCATCAGTGCTACCTATCAGTGTTCAGTGCCACCTATCAGTTCCCATCAGTGCCGCCTATGAGTGCCCATCAGTGCCGCTTATCAATGCCCGTCAGTGCTGCATATCAGTGCCCATCAGTACTGCATATCAGTGCCACCTATCAGTTCCCGTCAGTGCCGCCTATCAGTGCCCATCATTGCTGCATATAAGTGCCTCATCATCAGTGCCAATCAGTGCCACCTCATCAGTGCCCATCAGTGAAGGAGAAAATGTACTTATTTACAAAGTTTTGTGACAGAAAGATAGAAAACCTTTTTTTTTCAAAATTTTTGGTCTTTTTATTTGTAGCGCAAAAAATAAAAACCGCAGAGGTGATCAAATACCACCAAAAGAAAGCTCTATTTGTGGGAACAAAATGATATAAAATTTTGTCTGGGTACAGCATAGCATGACCACGCAATTGTCATTCAAAGTGCAACAGCACTGAAAGCTGAAAATTGGTCTGGTAGGGAAGTGTTCTAAGTGCCTGGTATTGAAGTGGTTAAGGGACCAGGATCTCTATTTTTTGGGGGGTTACACTAACACTTTAAGGTTACAACTACTTTAACAGCTTTTTCATTAGGTGAAAAATCTCTTTTGCTTTTTGGAATGGTCCACAATGCTTCTGTTTTATTATAGGTAAACTGCTGCCCCAAAAATGAAAAAATAAAGCGCATTGAAACAGTAGCGACTGCCATATTCTGAAGACAAGTGTCAAGCTCATCCTTAAAGTGCAGTATTGATGACACTATTCACCGGCTGTAGACCCTGACAGCAACAAAGCATCATGTAAATCATTGAACTTCATCTTTGTTCACACTTTGCTGCATTTATATCAATACTTATATTCTATATAGTCATATATTAAGATGAGTAGGATGACATCATGTTAATGAATTTTTCTATACTGGCGAATCTTATCACCTCTTAGGAATACCTTATAGAGCAACATACACCCAGCTGGCATTGACTGGGATCAAAAAGGCACATAACCCTTGCTTTGCTCCTTGGATAAATAGCATAGCCATTGCTCATTGAGGAGACTGAACATTTGCAAAGTGGCATTTCGTTATGTGGGAACACCAAAGGTTAATTTGTGAATAGTAAAGCTACTACTGTCACTTCAATCATGCATAGAAGTTTTTTCATTTTACTTTGTAGCATGGGGTCGGATGTTGAATATCTGTTTGACAAATACTCTAAAGCTTGTTACTGCACAACTAGCACTGCCAGAGAAATATTCTTTAAAAATCTGCCAGAAAGTTAATACATACACATGTGAAAATGAACGACTTGACTTTTGTGTTGAAACTTTTCAAAATAAAGCACATGCAAAAAAAAGTTAGTATTTGTTGACAGCATTGGACTAGAACTAACTGCATAAGTATGATTGTCCCAACAATTTTTATGTTTTTTTATTATAACCGATCTTATTTCACTAACTGACCCTAAAAATGACCTTGTCTACTAGCATATACTAGCCTTTGGGTCACCATATTGATGGCAACAATTCCTTACAAAAATTACAACTTGAGGAACAAAGCAAATGGCAAACTACACCCTAACCATGATGAAATAGAGGTTTATGGCTCTCAAGCCTCGCACACACGGGTCAACGATCATACGACCGAACGGCTCAAATCGTATGTTGGCTGTATCTTGTGTACTGACATGCACTAAGCCATCGTACGACCAAACCGAACGTAGTGACGTGTTATGAACATATAAAGAGAAAGTTCAGGAGCATGTAATTAGCGTCCGGCCATTCCTGACTTCTGAGGATGCGTGTTTTGGACAATACAACTCGTTGGACCAACTTCTCTGTACACATGATACAACGGTCGTACGAGTTTTCTAGTCTGCTCATACAACTTCTGTTGTACGACCGTCGTACGTCAACTGTTCTAATCGCGTATACTAACGGTCGATTTAGCATACAACGGTCGTTCGTACAACCTGTTGTATGCGATCATCGATCCGTGTGTACGAGGCATCAGAGGAAAGAAGCAACAGTGAAAGCATAGCAAACTCCATCAGTTAGCAAGTATGATGATAATTATGAATGTGATCAGCTGCAGATATACTCAGTGACATGCAAGGCAGCAGCTGAAAGATCTCGAACTGCCAAAAAGAACTAAAAATGGCACAAAATATTTTGCATTAATCAGTGAATTATCATTGGTTTGTGCACAACTTTGTTTTGAATCTATTTATGGCCAGTAAGCAGCTCGGAAGAATAGTAGATATGTTAAATTTTGATTAATCAGAATTTTTTAGTCTTTTACTAAAGATTTTAGAAAGGCTAATACAAGAAATCGAAACAAACAATCCCATTATGTGAGATCAAAATGCATAGTACAAAGAAAAGGCCTTGTCAGTAGAAAAATGACAGGAAGGATTGCACAGCATATTCAGCAGAAACTTGTAGATAATAAATAGAACCACAAGGTCTTATATGGAGGTCTGCAACTGTAAGGGAATCAGTAATCAGCTAGAAATCGAGATGGGGGAAGAATTAACAAAAAAAACAGTCCATAAGGAAAAGATGAACAGAGAAGGGTGTAACAAGGTGTAGGCCTCAGCATCAAACTAAAAGGAATTTAGCAAAAAGCTTTTGAGGTCAATGGTACAATTACAGTATTATCAAGTACCTATCCAGCAGGCGAACTGATTAAGGCGTGTACAGTAGAATCACATGGAAGAAAGTTAGACCAGTATTCTCATTAAACAGATAGGTCAAATGAGTTAACTAGCCAGGCATAAGAGTGGGATCAGAACAAAGATATGAGTTCTTTAGCCAGCAAACCCATTATTTGCTAAGTTTGTGCCATCGATCACAGCTATGGGTGAACATGCTGTCATATGTGAAATGTATCCTGAGAGTGTTCACCACCAAGGAAAGAAGGGGATTCCAGGTTCTAGTAAGTTCCAATCTTGTAGTGTGTAGCTGAAAATACCTAGTGTGGAGAGGCCAAACTTCAATTCCCATGACAAGGCCAAAACTGGATAATTCATCTGAATTTTTTGCATTTCAATCTAACCTACATGAAATTTAGGAATCCAGGCAAGCACAGTTCATACATTGATATGATTTCTTGTATGCTATACAAATTTGACCAGTAATGTTCACAAAAAATAAAAAGTTTGAATCATGCCAATCAACCTGCTTTACAAACTGATTTGCATGGTGATTGGCACTCTAACACTACCGGTTGCATGTTTAAAATAGTCCATTGACATGCAACATATACACATTTAAACTGTATTCCATGAAGCAGATGAGGAAATGTAAAACAAGTTTACTGGAAAACAACTGGATAGAATGCAAGACCAAATTATTAGCCAATATTTTTCCAATCCAGATGTCTCTCATTAAGCGCACAATAATTGAATGTATTTCAGTTTATAGGCTAAGTTATCTTGGCAGGAAGATGATGTTCTTGTTGTAAAATGAATGTTAAAAACTATCAGCATTTCCTGTGTCTGAACAATGATGCAACGACTTTTTCTTTATTCTCATAACAGTTTTGAGCTACCTGGCTCAATAACTTTGGTAGATGTATGTTAGTTAATCATGGAAGAAAAAATGTACAGATGCAATGGACAGCTGGTGTTTGATTCATTTGTTATCTGATATTATAAATAAATATTAATAAGTGTATGACGTAAAAGTTAACATTTGTTCAGGAAGTATGCCAGCTATTGTTGATTGTGGATGCCAGTCTGTTCTCACCAAGCTCACTCCATTAACATGATAAAATTCCCATCTTTGGCACATAGGTCTGTAGTATGATGATAGATAGAGAAAGGTTGAGGCTAGACTCACAGTTATGCGTTTCCGTTGCAGCACATATTTCAGTTGTGTCCATGATGGGTTGGCATGCATTGCCATTCCTATCCAAAAACCCACTTTCCAGTATCAATATCAACAAAGAGGTCCCTACCCTAGCACATATACCTCACTCCCCAAGTATAATCACCATGAGATCTGCACTCAACAAATAGAGTCACCAGAGAGATCTGCACTCAACACACACAGCTCTCTCCCTAGTATTCATGTCATCAGAGCCATATCCAAAGCGTATTCAAACAATCTATGTACAATTTACATTAGATTTACCCCCAAAAAATGTAGTGCAAAACCTGACCTAAACAATCCAAGTTATATGGAAAACCACAGATCACCCGCGCTAGATACAATCAAAAAGTATCATAGATGGTATGACAAGGCAGCTGACACAATTCTCCTGGTATAGAAAACAACAATAATATAACACAAATGTAGCGCTCATGCCCTTAAAAAGAGTCTGAATATTTTTAAAAGATAAAGCATCTGAAATAAGAGTCCATTTAGTGCAGGTCCACAAAAAAGGGGGTTCAGAGGGGTCCGTCACCAAGATGAAAGGTTCACACTGACCCTTACCCCAAATGATGGACTACTCAAAAGTAGTCAAATGCGCTTTTAAAGTGCTATGCTCCAACTCTCCGTACATGTGAGATGACCAGTCATTTTAGGACAGACAATTATATCCAATTATGAAGACACTGGGTTTCACAAAAAAAAAAACAAGAGAATACTCTGATCAGCCCTCTCTGCCATTGGCAGAGAGCGCTGATTGAGAGTCGGTTGGCTGCTGGTTTTCCAGCATGCTCGCCCGCCATACACATGGGCCGAATGTCGGCCTGTTTTTTTTTAACCGTGTGTACCCGGCTTTAAAGCACATACATGTAGGTAGATTCAAAAAAAAAAAAAAAAAAGATTGCACAATCAGATTGTAGCATTTATGGCCCATTTTAGAAGACTGTACAATCACATTGTAACATGTTAGACAAGTTCTCTTGGATTTTACCACAATTGCTAAATTGCTTTAAAACCAAAAAACATTCCATTTTACCCATTCAGGGAATAGGTACACATTTGCTAGTAGAATAAAAGAATGAATATTTATGCATGCCTGGTGAAAATATGTTTTTTTATGCATTTTTTTGTCTTATTATCTGTCATCTAATGCCTATGCCACGACAAGCAATAGTGGCCTCGCTCAAGATATCATCATATCATGCCTCCTTCATCTCAGGTGTTGGCCCTTCATGGCCTATCCAAGATATCACCACCACCACCCTATGCTATAAATTGAATTGGGCTTGAATTGAATTGCTCTAGTGGCGCCATCTGCCATTTTACTACAGCACCCTCCCATGACTGGGTCTAATTGCTGTGTGGAGTGTGCTGGACGTGTTGTATTTATTGTCCTTCATGGTTTGTTCAACCCAAACATACAGCAAATCCAAAGAAGTTCTGCTTCCTTGGTCAATTTCATTCATACAACACAACCTGCAAAAACTCCTCCTGACATGTTTCAATCCCAAAAGAGCTCCTCAGAGTAAAGAGTTTGTGCAGATGGTGTAGTGTCAATAAAGTTGATCATGGAAAATTGTGTGTTTTTTGTGTGGATAAGTATCTTCAGAAGGGAGATATTTGGCGAGATGGATATTGAGTTTATTTAAATAGGCTGCAACAGCTGAGCAAGAATGCAGCTTCAAAGTTCAGTGGTTAGTGCAAGGCACTCAAAGGGTCTGTCCACCCAAAAAGTGACATTTTATTTATGAAGCATGTTTGTAGACCTAGGAACTCAAGAATAGACATCCCACCAATAGAGTCCCTCAGTCATAGTAGAAAAGGTCAAGTACTTAATTTATCATGCACCCAAAGAGTGATATACTAGTTATAGGTGGAGTCTGGTGGAGCCTTGTTTTTTATCTTGCATTTTCCAGCCTTGAACTTTTCCCAATATTGTTTCTAACTCTGCCCAATATTGTTTCTGGCTCTTGTTTTTTTATTCACAGAACAGAGATGTTCTCTCACTCCATAATGCAGAATATATGAACAATCTAAAAAGGTCAGGATTTAACTTTCAAGCTATGAAAATAATATGATAATTTTTCAGTGGGCTTACCCTAACCCATTTTCTGTTGTTTGATACCCCAGGTTTGGTTACTTTTTTCAAAGTAGATCTATAGGCAAATTTTTTTTTCATTTTGGATAGATCAAGCGAGGGTTATAACTTTTGCTATCTGTTTCCCATTGTGGAGATTTCCCTTCACTACCTGTCCCATAGCCAAACAGGAAGTGAGAGGAGGAAATTCATTGGGGACCCCCAGGTCACCAGAACTAGTGTCCCCATTGGAATATTTCCCTTCTATTACGTTTCTGGGGGCAACCCAAAATTTGGGATTTTCTTTTACTTTCACTTTCAATGATAATGGTAAACAGGACAAATATAGAGGGTGAATCTCCTTAACAGGGGAACAGACAGCAATACAAACCTGGCAGGTGTTCTAATCCCTCTGCACTGTATTAAAAAAAAAAAAAAAAGTTTTGCCTTTATGTTATTTTATTTTGCCAAATATGCAGCCTCTCAGTGGGTGGGCCTTGGCGCTGAACGGCTCCATATTTTCATGCATTAGTGCAGATACAGCTGTGCCGAGAGTGCATGCCCTGCACACTCCCGGCACAGTTACTGGCGGCTTATGGAAAGCTCCCCATCGCTATTTGCGATGGGGAGCTTTCCGATCATGTGACAACCATGACAGCCAATTATGAGAGTTAAATGATCATAAACCCTGCCCTGTCTCCTGTATCCTAAACCCATTAAAGTGTCAGGAGGCTTCACCGCTCTTCCAAGGAGATTGTCAATGTCTCGCTCATTGAGGCCAATACTAAAGTATTTTTACGATGGTACAGAGTACCTTACACCCTGGCCAAAATATTCCCGAATGCTTCTCCCCTTTGCTTCAGAGGCTGCTCTCATATAGGCACGATGCTACATATTTGGTGGACCTGTCCGCGAATATGGAGTCTCTGGAACAAAACCTTTGCAATCTTGCGCAAAATCACCGGGGTCTCGATCCCGCAAACTCCAGAGATTGCTCTACTTAACCGCTTGCCGACCGCTGGTCGGCAATTGACGGCGACAAAGTGGCTCTGTAACGCAAATCGCCGTCATACGACGGCGGGCGCGATACAGAGCCACTGTGAGCGCGCGCGCGCGCTCACTGTGTTCGGGGGGGCCAGGGAGCGGGTGCGGCGGCTTCGATTGCCGCCGGCCACCAGCGATGCCCCCCCCGGAGTGAAGGAGCGGAGGTCCGTGTAAGTAAACACGGACCTCCGCTCTGTGTGAGGGGGAAGGGCTGTGATCACAGCCTTCCTGTACATGAAGGCTGTGACCACTTCCCTTCCCCAGCTAGGCAAGCCCCCCTACAGTTAGAAAACGCCCAGGGAACATAGTTAACCCTTAGCGCGCCCCCTGCAGGTTAACCCCTTCACTGCCAATGGCATTTACACAGTAATCAGTGCATTTTTATAGTACTGATCGCTGTATAAATGCCAATGGTCCCAAAAAAGTGTCAAAACGTTCCGACATGTCCGCCCCAATATCGCAGTACCGCTAAAAATCGCAGATCGCCGCCATTACTAGTAAAAAAATTAAAAAAAAATAAAAACCCCAAAAATGAATTCTCATCATCCGTAAACGCGACCACTTTTGCGCAAACCAATCAATAAACGCCGATTGCGATTTTTAATTTTTTTTATCGCAAATATGAGGAAGAGTATAAATCGGCCAAAAACGGTGAAAAAAAATGTTTTTTTATATTTTTTTTTTGGATTTGTACTTTAGCAAAAAGTAAGAAATTTGGGTTTTTTTGCAAAATTGTCGCTCTTCTTTTGTTTATAGCGGCGATCAGAAATGACGCAGAGGTGATCAAATACCACCAAAAGAAAGCTCTATTTGTGGGAAAAAAAGGATGCAAATTTCGTTTGGGTACAACGCCGCACGACCGCGCAATTGTCAGTTAAAGAGACGCAGCGCCAAATCGCAAAAAGGGCTCCGGTCCTAAAGCTGGAAATCCTTCCGGGGCTGAAGTGGTTAACCACGGGATAAACAAACTAAGCAAACACTTTCAATGGCTGGCTCTCTTTATACTTACGGCCACCAAAACCACAATAGCCAAATACTGGAAAAAATCTTTAGTACCTTGGGCCGCAGTAAAGCGCAAAATTATTTGGATAATGGCGCAAGAGAAGATTGTCAGCATCCTGTTAGACAGAGTGCAATCCTTGGAGCTAATCTGGGAACCGTGGATGAAGTTTGCTCACATTCCGCTAGTTCCAGGTGCTTCAGCCCTTACAGGCCTTTCCCCCCAGATGACCCGGGAGAACCTTCCTCTTTGCTATTTTTTCCCCCCGTGTTTCCCTCCTTTCTTTCCTCTACTATAAACTCTTCCTGTGCTGCATTATTCTTTGTTTCCTTTTCTTTCTTATCCTCTCATACTTACCTGGTTGGAATTGGAGATTTAAGATAGCCCAGTTAGACATTTAGCAACACTTCGGCAGTGACATTCTCCTTTGAAAATCAGATATAAGCTGGGTCTCGTCCAAAGTGGATGAACCTTTCCTCTCGCATCTTCTGGGGGGGGTTGCCAGAGGCTCCTGACCCGCAGTTTGTTCCCATTGGGGGCGAGTCCACGGGTTGCCTTTCCTTAGAACTAACATATCGGTTTGCACGATTGGGAGAGATCAGCATATTAGCCCTGAATGTCTCAAAAGTTGATTTGTTCATTTGTCTGATGATTCTATGATATGATTAAGCTTATTGTGCTTTCACCAGTGGATTGGGCCATGTACCCATACATGTCATGTGTTGTTTATGCTATTCGATTGTGATATAATTCTGTGTCACTAAAGCATTTGTATTTTGATTCTTTTCAATAAAAATTATTGAAAGTAAAGTGTCAGGAGGCGCCGGCTCCAAGGGGTTAAAAATGTTTTTTTTAAAAACTACAAACACCAATGTTGGCATATTAGTGCAGGAAGTTTGCAATTAAATATTAGGCCTGGTTCAAATTACATTTGTTGAAAGTGTATGTGCTCATGTTTCCTAAGGGCATGCCGTCTCACGGCTCCTTGCTAAGCTACTGACACCCTATCTATCAGGCACACACACCATATACCCTGTGTTACCTTTCCATGGTCCCAGCAGTCTTATATACCCGAGCTGATTCCTGGGAGATACGTTGGTCTCTGTTGAACTGTGGGGTCCTGTCACTGCCGTTATGAGCGCGCTGTCAATAGCATTTTGTTGCTTTTGCCTACTGTGATACTATACATATTGCACCTTTGACCTTTCCCCTGATGAAGGATATCACCCTAACATTCGGAAGCGCGTTGGGATTCAGCTGTGAACTCGTCCCATATGCAGTCCTGACTCGAATTTGACCTGCTTTGGCGTTCCAGCTCCTATAACTGGTCTGGGCACCTTCCTTCTTAATGTATATATGTTTTATATCTTACTATGGCATTTATTATCACCATGTTCCCAACTGATTGAGAACTGATTTTTACTCATGTATAAATAAAGTTTTTTACTTTTTACTTATACTTTGTCTTTACTCCTCCCCTACCTGTCTCTAAAGTCCACGTTGGGGCTCATAAATTTCTTCTGCTATTCCTAAGGAGCATCTGTGATATATCTGGAGACATTGAGAAGAAGGAAGGAGAAGCATTCAGTGTTGCATAATCTGTATGAATTATATTGTGCATGTGATATGACCCTCTCTTAAAAGGATACAGTCAGACCTGTCATATAAGAATATTAGATAATCTTTCCATAGCATGAAACACATCGATAATGGTGTAAGTGTAGAATGTAATGGTAAAGTGTAATGGAAGATGTATATTATAACGGTATTGTGTTCTCTTTCAATTTTGGTAAAATGCATCATTTTATAGCATAACATTAAAAGTTTCTAAGATCTTAACTTGAACCATACCTGATTCCTTCACAATGATATAAACGATTTTACTACTTGTTGCCATATGTGTTTGCTATTATAAAAGTACAATTACTATCTCTTTCACAAGGGTCCAGCTGGCCTGGGATAGGTGCCTTTCTTTGAGATTCAAAGGCTCAGTCAAGGACTCACATTATCTGTTTGAAACGATTCAGTAATTGTCCCACTGGAATCACTTAGTGCAAATGTTTCCTGTCCAAAATAAAATAAGGTACTGGAGGGAGAGCAGGCTGTGTACATTCTGTAAATCCTGCGTACCCTCTGGGATATGATATTGGAAATCGGAGGGCTGAATAAGACAGGCGCTTATAGTCTTCGTTGAGATAGTCCAGACTGGGTGTTGAAGGATGAGACAAAAGCTGCCTAAAACATGCAAAAATGGTTCCTAAATGGTAGAAACTAGAGAACAACTGGTATCTTTACACTCACACCTCCTCTTTATTCAGTCATTCCACTCATCACTCCTCTGGAAACGATTTTCCTGCTTTTATTGCCAGTGAAGTGAAGGGAAATAGACTGAAAACAGCCCAAGGATACTCCCTGCTTAACGTAATGTTTAACCGAAACTCTGACTGCAACACTTTTTTTAGTAATAAATAGTATACTTAAAGCAGACGGTTCAGTAATTTTACACGTCTGTATCAATACATTTTTCACATCTTACAAAATACAGCAGAAGGATGAATTAAAAAAAAAAAAAAAAAAAATCGGATTTCTTCACAAAAAAAAACCCATATCATTAAAGTGGTTGTATAGGCTGGACAATTGCCGAGCGCCTAACTAGGATTGTATATCAAGATTTTGATGTTAAATACTGTTGTTATGGCAGCAGCTGGCTGCCATAACCCCCCGGTATTGTTTTTTTACCTTAGACGGCCTACTTTCAGATAAAAGTGGTCCCAGGGGAGGATTTGCCGCAAACTCACTTTTATAGGCAGCGGGAGCGGTTCACGTACCCCCCCCCCCACCCCCCGCGCAGCTTCAAGGTCAATTCCGAGCTTACCGGAACCATCTGTAAATTTCGGAACCAATGGCTAGGCAAGAAGCCGAGTGAGGGCAAGATAGCCCCCACTTGGCTTTATGCCCTTGGAGGACTGGAGCGACCTCCTACGTCACTTCTGGTCCTCGGGTAGATAGACAGGATTTTTTTTTTCTTAAAGTAAAAATTACTTCTTTTTTTGGGGGGGCTGTCATGCTTATTTAAATAAAATAAATAAAAGTGATAAAAAGAAATTAAAGGAACACTGTGAAAATAAATAGGAAAAAAAAAAAGTAAAGCGCCCCACCCCTCTGAGCTAGAGTGCAGAAGAAGGCGTCGCACCCGCATATGTAAACAGTAGTTAAACCACACATGTGAGGTATCGCCGTGATTGTTAGAGCGAGAGCAATAATTCTAGCTCAAGACCTCCTCTGTAACTCTAAACAGGTAAACTGTAAAAAATTTTAAAGCGTCACCCATGAAGATTTTTAAGTACCATAGTTTGTCTCCATTCCACGAGCGTGCGCAATTTTAAAGCATGGCATGTTAGGTATCTTTTTACTTGGTGTAGCATCATCAACACATTATACAAAAATTGGGCTAACTTTACTGTTTTGTTACTTTTTAATTCATTAAAATGTATTTTTTCCCAAAAAAATTGTGTTTGAAAGACCGCTGTGCAAATACAGTGTGACATAAACTGCAACAACCACTATTTTATTCTCTAGGATCTCTGCTAAAAAATATATATATATATAATATTTGGGGGTTCAAAGTAATTTTCTAGCAAAAATACAGATTTTTACTTGTAAACAACAAATGGCCTGGTCTTAAAGTGGTTAATGAATTCACCGCATTAAGCTAATCCCTGTATCTGTATCACCCCCTCACCACCCTGTATACTTACCTGAGTCCTTGATCCAGAGCTGTGCTGTGCCCGTCTGTAGCGGCTTTCTCCTCTCTGCGCACAGAGGCAGCCAGCATCGGGCTATTGGCTCTTGCTGCTGTCAATCAATTTCTGTGATCAGAGAGCAGGGTCGGGGCTGAGCCATGCTGTGTGTACTTATGGACGCAGGCAGTGCAGCTCGGGAGTGAGCCCACAGCAGGGACATGCAGTCAGGGAAGGCAGGTGAGGCAGAGCCATGAACATAAAAAAAAAAAAAAAGAATCGAGCTTCGAGGGTCGTTGCTCGGTGACCTGGGGTCACAGAGACCCCAAATTTGGGGGGTAGGTAGCTGATAGGTCAAATTTGGGGCTCCTGCCACCTATGGTTCCGGAGATATGGGGCTTCTTGTGCAGCCTTTCAGAAGCTACATACAGAGCTGCCAGTTTAAATACAAGCTGACACACTGTGTTTGCAGCAGACTGAGAGGATGAGCTCACAGTGCCTCTGAGTTCTTGTCAGAGGCACTGAGCTCAATGGACAACTTGGAGCTTTGGACCAATGGTAAAGTACTATTGGTTCAAGCTATCCAATAGAAAATGCTGCAGTGGAGGCTGTCCTCTCATTGCAGTGTCATAAAAGGGGGCATGTGTTTAAAAGACAAATGCTCCCTTCCAGCCCAGCCCTTTTAACCTCAAGAAAAAAACATGGGTTCATTTGTATAAGATTTACCCATAATCCCATGTTTTTCTCACACAGTTAAGAGGGAGAATCTTCTGCTGCTGAAAAGGTACTTGTTTTTAATCAAGCTAAATAATATATTATTGTGCTATATGTTATAACATAATAATGTATTATTTATTTACTGTGATATTACTGGTTTGAAGTCAGTAATTTGTCCATTAAGCTACCTGCTTGAGTACAGTTTTTGAAAATATAGTAAAGTACCTTAAAAACAATATATAATAATTATTTGTATATTACTTAAGTAAGGTAATTAACCACTTGCCACCAAGGCCAATTCTGATACCTTTCTACTACATGTAAAAATCATCTTAATTTTATATAAAATTAACTACAGCCATACAATGGTGGTCGTTGCAACTTTTTATGTTACACGGTATTTGCGTATTAACTCCATAGAGTTACAGAGGAGGTCTAGTGCTAGAAATATTTATCTCGCTCTAACGTTCGCGGCGTATGTAACCTGCGTGTATCTGGCTATGATACTAGCCAGTGCCTCACCAGCCACTAACCTCACCGCACGTCCCTGGCCCACAGGTGGGTCCCCATAGGAAGCAGCTTCCAATGGGAGTCCACCAAGAAGAGGCAGGGGACCCAAGAAGGGGAAGCTTGGGTCCTCTCTTTGCAAAACCATTGCACAGAACAGGTAAGTATAACATATTTTCTATTCAAGAAAAAAATGTGAAGCTTTACAATCACTTTAATGCTACGTTTCCACTATTGTGACCCCAAAGTCACACGATTTAGAGTGCGACTTTGACTGCAGCTTTGATCAAACTTTATACTCTCTGCATCAAAGTCACATCAAAATAGAACCTTTTCAATGTCGTTAATTTTCAAAGTCGCATAGATGGGACTTTATGTGCCCAAAGTTGCATGACAAGTCGCATTAGTGTAAACATAGCCTAAGGCTTCATGCACACAGGACATTAAAAAAAGTCCTAAAAACGTTTGTAGCTTATCAGTGATTTTTTTCAGCTTTTACCGGCGTTATATTACCAGCGTTTTTGCAGGTTTTTTGCATTTTTTCCGTGTTTTTAAAGGGTCAGCGTTTCTTTTGGTTTTTTTCTTCAATTGATCTAAAACGTTTAGCCACGTTTTTAAGCATTTGAACGTTTTTACATTGGAAAGAAGTCTCTCAGAACCCACTGGTCTTGGGTTTTTTTTTACAGCTGAAAAACGTCACTGCTCAAAACAGCTGATAACAGCCTATGTGTGCATGAACACATAGGATAACATGAACACATAGGATAACATGGACACATAGGATAACATGGACACATAGGATAATATGGACACATAGGATAACATGGACACATAGGATAACATGAACACATAGGATAACATGGACACATAGGATAACATGATGGAGGGTTTATTGACCGTAGAAAAAAAAGTCTGCAGCTAAAAACAGCTGCTGTAAAACAGTCAAAAAATGTCCTGTGTGCATGAGGCCTTACACTTACACACTATTTAGCATGCATACATTGATTTTTACATGGTAAAATTTGTGGTTTATGTGGTACTGTGTGTATAGATATATAAAAAAATATATATATATAAATTCCCTTTTCCCCCTTTTTCAACAGGAGACTGATCTTCACAGCACGCAACTCATGCCTAGTGTGGTCAGTTTTTGGTCGGAAAGCAGAACAGCGGGAGCACCAGGGGATTTCACACAAGGGAAGCAATACAAAGAGAACGGGATATGTTTTCATACAAGTATATGGTACAGCAGACACATATCAGGAATATGAAATGTGGGGTTGACATATTCTTTAAAGTGCAGCTAGCGTTTCCATGCCTGCCAGACATATTTTACACTCGCACAGCATTCTGCATTGGAACTAACTAACATTGTGCACATTTTGCTAAATCCATTCACTTTTTCAATATATCTTCATTATAATTCCTATCAAATCTGCCTCTGCCTATGGCTTAAGGGTGTGTAGGGTTTGGTTTTCAGGTGCTTCCCATTCCTCTACAGAAGTATTGGAGGTAAGTTAAAAAAAAACGACAGTTTCCAGAATTCATAGCCATTTCCCCCTCCAGGAAGGCATCTGAGAATGGCTGTTGTAGCCCTGTGAGCTTGTATATGATACAGCATAAGACAAATTAGCTGGGCATGATTAGGAGGGACTAGTTGGTGTTGGTGGCAAGATGATTGAGGGATACATCCACTAGTGGTCTCCACACTGCGGCCCTGGGGAAGGATGTGGCCCTTTTCTTGCCTTGAAGCATTATTCCTGCAAATTACACCAACAATGGGGCACTATTGCTTCCACTGACAACAAAAATAAGACACTATTCCTCCCAATGACACCAGATCAGGCATTATTTACTCCTCTTGGGCACAGTTCAGCCCGCCTAAAGTTTGAAGGACAGTAAACTGGCCCTTTCTTTAGAAAGTGTGGAGACCCCTGCACTAGAAGAATGTACAACATGGGCAGATTATATCATCATATCAAGCTGTAGTCTGAGCTCACACAGCAGATGCAAATGGTGGCAACAAGATTTTGGTATAGTGGCAGAAGCGTTGTCACCGTTGCGCAGGATGTCGAGAAAAAAAACAACCTTCATCCATATCTTCAACAGCTAAAACCTGTAGACTTGACTTTATTCTTTAAATCAGGGGTCTACAAACTTTATAAACTAAGGGGCAGTATATTGTCCTTTAGACTTAGGAGGGGGGGGGGGCAGTGTTCAGCGGGAGTGGACATTTTCCTGGGATCAGTGAGAGTAAACATTGCCTCATCTGGTTTTATGGGAGGAGTGGTGCCCCATGGTTGTTATCATTGAGAGGCATGGTACCCATTGTTGGTTTGAGTTGGAGAAATAGCGCCCATTAATGACGTCAGTTGGCAGAATAGTGTCTGAACAACGGTGG
>BLSH010209547.1:97432-123058 GCA_018402905.1 Glandirana rugosa | reverse complement strand
GTCAACGGGGTCTCGAATCATTTACTCCACTTTGAAGTGAAATGTTTCTTATGGGTTATTGTACGTACCTTTTACTTTTTTTTTTACGTAAAAACGAACGTGTACTAACCTACTACCTTCAGTAGTCTCAAAGAGGAGTAAATGATTCGAGACCTCGTGTCGGATAAACGGAAATCATTTAGTTGGGGTATTACACATGGTCCGTATTCTCTGTTACCCACGAGTTGTTTAGGGAGTCAGTACGGAAAATGTAAAATAATAACATAAACTTACACTTAAACCAACATATCAATGATAAATTACAATACGTGAATTGGACGTACATTCACTAGAAAAAACGAATGTAAACAGATATATCTACGTACATAACACCTGTCCCGACCGGGTTCTGTAACACGACGGACCCTGGTTCTTACTTTACGACGGGGGGGGGGCATTTCATTCTTGGTCCCAGGCAGCACAATGTCTTGGGCCAGCCCTGTCCACAATACATGCATCTATATAGACAAATGTAAGCAAAAAAGATCACTTACATGCAGGTTAAGTGCATAACATTAAATAGTAACTATACAACCAAATTCACATTCAAATACAATAATAAAATGTAAAAGGCATGACTGAGGGATTTGTTGAGCACCCATTGTCTCTTATGCCTGGTACACATTATGGGGTTGATTTACTAAAGGCAAATAGGCTGTGCTCCAGAGCTTAGTAAATGAGGAGAAACTCTGATGACTTCCATCATCCAATCATGTGCAAGCAAAAATGCATTTTTTTTTTCATTTTCCATGCATGTTATTGGGTATTCTTTGTAAAGTGAAGTTTCACCTCATTTACTAAGCTCTGGGGCAACTGCACTTGCAGAGTGCAGCTGCACTTTGCGAAGTGCACAGTCTATTTGCCCTTAGTAAATCAACCCTTATGAGCTTTTTTGCTTTCAGCCCAGCGGGCTGAACACAAAAAAATTGAGGAACTCGGGAGGAGGTTGCTGTACTAACTATGCAATTTTAGTACAGCAATCTCCCTGCCGAGATATTGAGTTCCGACAGGGGCCAATGGCTGCGAGTGCTGATCAGATGCTGACTGGCAGATGTTTTTCTGGCATGCCCATTCTACAAAAGCTGGATGTTCGGCTGGCTTCTGTTGGACAGGCTGCCGTACACATGGGCTGAATGTCAGACGGTTTCTGTTGAACCAGCCAATACCGGACAATGTTTGGTCCATGTGTGCCAGGCTTTAGACCCTACTTCTCCCTCAAAATACACACAAACGCTCCATAACAATGATTTAAATTTTCCCAATTTTACAATAAATACAAACATATCTTTAAAATATTTTTTTGCTATCTTTTTAGCTTTTAAAGCGGAGTTCCACCCAGTTAAAAGTCAGCAGCTACAGAAAGTGTAGCTGCTGACTTTTAACAATCGGGCTCCAGCGATCCGGCCACCCGAAGGCTCGCTCCTCTCCCCCACTTCTCGGCGGCGCCGGCATCACAAGTGTGGGCACCCGGCTTTGGCTTCAAAGCCGGGCGCGCACTGTGAATGGCCATGAATATGACTATGAATATCCGGCGCATCTTCTGGGACCTTTGGCGAGAGGGAGGGGGGGAAGGTGAACTTCCTTTCAGAGCCGTGGCTCTAGAAGAGGACCTGGGACCCTGTAAAAACAGGGTCCTCCCCCAAAAAAATGACATGCCAATTGTGGCATGTCAGGGGGTCACCTTCCCTTAATGACTTGCTGACCGCCCGCCGTGGCTTGACGGCGTCAAAGTGGCTCGTTATCATGAAAAATGCTGTCACCTGACTGTGGCCGCAATAACGAGTAATGTGTGCGCACACTCACTGTGTTCCGGGGGGCCAGGGAGCGGGTAGGGCGGACTCGATCTCCGCCGGATACCCGCGATGGCCCCCCTGCAATGAGAGAATGGAGGTCTGTGTATGTAAACACGGATCTCCGTTCTGACAGAGGGGGAAGGGCTCTGATCACAGGCTTCCTGTGTATGTAAGCCCTGATCACTCCCCTCCCTTTGTCACTCCAGCCCCCATACAGTTAGAACACACTGAGGGGACACAATTAACCCTTAGAGTGTCCTCTCCAGGTTAACCCCTTCACTGTCAATGGCATTTACACAGTAATCAATGCATTTTCATAGCACTGATAGCTGTATAAATGCCAATGGTCCCAAAAAAGTGTCAAAATGGTCTGACATGTCCGCCGCAATATCGCAGTACCGCTAAAAATCGCAGATCGCTGCCATTACTAGTAAAGTATAAAAAATAAAAACCCCATAAATAAATTCTCATCATTCATAAACGCAGCTACTTTTGCGCAAACCGAATCAATAAACGTCGATTGCGGTTTTTTTTACCAAAAATATGAGGAAGAATAAAAATCGGACAAAACCGATGAAAAAAAATGCTTTTTTATATATTTTTTTTGGATTTGTATTTTAGCAAAAAGTAAGAAATATTTTTTTTTTTTGCAAAATTGTCGCTCTTTTTTTGTTTATAGTGGTGATCAGAAATGATGCAGAGGTGATCAAATGCCACCAAAAGAAAGCTCAATTTGTGGGAAAAAAGGACGCAAATTTCGTTTGGGTACAACTTCGCACGACCGCGCAATTGTCAGATAAAGCATCAAAGTGCCGAATCGCAAAAAGTGCTCTGGTCCTAAAGCGGGAAATCCTTCCGGGGCTGAAGTGGTTAAAGTGGAAGTTCCGCTTTTGGGTGGAACTCCACTTTAAATATGTCATTGAAACTGTTTTCTTATATCTGTTTGATACCCATAAAAAAATTACCCGTTGACAACTTCAGAAATTCAGAGCTGTCCTATGCCCATGCACACTTCTTGTGTTATCTCGAGGAGTGTATATAACCCTTCTAATTTTTATATTAGGACTAAAGAATGATTAGGGTCTATGGTGATAGTAGAGTGGGTGGGTTTGGGCATTTTAGCAAGAGACACTTGGGCAGGGCTGACACTACTCCATAGATAAAAATGCTGTGTATTATCAACTCACAACAGGGCTTAGGAACTGCCTGCATTTCTAGCCAATCAACTGGTATTTTTCTACACTTGCAAGGTTTGTTATAGCATAAAATATAGGAAAAGTGTACAGACTGTATATTACAAAGATGTATTGCATGTCAAATTACTGAATAACCAGCCAAAAAACAAACCATGGTGTGGCACTTCTAATTATGCTATCAACATAATTAAAAGAGTAAAGGGTCTTAGAAAGCACAGTAAGATGTCTCCACTATACTTAGCTCTGGCCCCAGCTAAATCACACCACCTAAAGGGCACTTTTTGGGCACAGCATTTCACATTATACATGGAGACTTAGCCCAAGGGAACACCATCAATATACATCTCACAATGTGGCACCCCTGGCTTTTAATGTAAATATCACTGTAAATATAATCACTTATATTCCTGCTAAGCTGCCATAACAATAAACTCCACCTTGCTGTACAAAATACTGAGCAGAGGGAAGATACAATTTCCATTGTGGCTGCACACTTGCACAACCTCTGAAACCTCCTCCATTCCCCTACTACCCCCACACACCTCAATTTAAAAGCAAATAGTTAAAAGTTCAATTCCTTCCCAACACTTGTATTAACCCTTTGTTGGCCCCCCTTCTCCCCCAAGTCATGCAGCTCCCTTAACCCAACCTTGTCCTGGACTCTATAATGGAAATAAACTTTCCTTTGCTACACACCCTGAATATAGAACACTTACTAAAAAAAAACCTTTAGCTCACGTACTTTAGCAAACTGCAATGAGTCTGCCTCAAACTTTTTACTCATAACAGCTATTCTCTCTACAATATTAAAGATATGGTAGGAGGGGTGGCATCAGTGTATGAATATAGTTTCTAAAGTTTTTGTAAACCCTAACAATTAACTTTTCTTATTTGCTCCCTTTTGGTCTGTTAGAAGAGAAGTATGGGAAATGTTTTTATTTTGGAATCATACTTACCTAGGTGTATGATTCTGCATCTGTACCCCGCTGGCATTAAAGGCTAAGAACCGAGCGATCAAACACCGCCTTCTGCTCTGCCCCTCCAGTGCTCACTGGAGCGCTGAGCTGTGGAGGGGGGCGGAGGCAACCAGCTCAGCCTCTCTCTCGTTGAGAGGCTGAGCTGGGTGCTAATCCAGGCATGTGGATGGATCCCAACCATATGGTGGGGATCTTTCCCAATCTGGACCAGCTCTGTAACGTGAGCTGAGAGCGGGCTTTAGAAGACTTGTGAGCTGAATTTTTGGTGTTTTTTGTCACTGCTGCACTGTTATCCATTACATTGTTCTCATCTAATTCTGTGGACTACAAACATCCCCGTATGTTATGGAGATCAGTACAGTAAATACGCATTGTCATGTATGTTACTGGAAGCTTGAAAACAGAAAACATATGCAGCCACCATGTCCGAGGACAATTTGGACAGCACTTTACATATATCTATTGTACATTCACATCAGTCTCTGACCTCAAGGTGCTTACCATCTAAGATCCATAACTCACATTAATACATGCGCATACTAGGGCCCATATTAGACAGGAGTCAATTAACCTAACAGCATGTCTTTGGAGTGCCTGAAGGAAACCCACAGAGACACAGAGAGAACATGCAAACTCTAGGCAGGTGGTGTCGTGGTTGGAATTCAAAGAAAAGACCCTAGTGCTACCAGGTAGAAGTGCTAGCCACGTAGCTACTGTCCTCATGCAATTCTGTACTGCATATTACAATTTTATTCAAGTGTTTGTTTTTCTCTTCTATGCTCAATATGGACAACTTTCACTAGCCTGGACCTTCTAGATATGTCAGATGTAAATGGCCAAATCTTTTGCTGATTTTCAAAACCTTATCAACAAATACAAAAAAGTTGCTATTTGCAACAATATATAACATGGACCATTAAAAAAAAAAAGATATTTACTGCTATGAAAGAGATCATGATGGAAGGTTGATTAAAATAGCTAGATTTTAGTGAACGGTACTGGAATTTTTAGTGAAAACATGAATAAAAGGCTTAAATTTTCATATTTTATAGAGCTTAACATTTAAATGTGTTTAAAAGTGTCTGCAAGAAATGTACTGTCTATACCAGCCAATCAGATTGCAATTGTTGTATTTTATTATGGGTAAAGATCAAAGAAAAACCTAATGGACTGATATGGGAAACACATATATTTCTCTACAGACATTTATATAACACGAGGGCCAATTAAGTAATAAGGAGAGGAAAACTGTTAGGCTTGGCAAAATGAATTAAAGCGGATGAAGGGAAATACCAACTATGAAATGGATGGATTATTTCCAATGGCAAAAGAAATTTCATTAGATATAAAAGACAGGATATATGACTTTGGAGAACATCATTTTATGTGATTTTACACAAATTAATTCCATGCAACTTCAGCTAACAGTTTCTAGTCTACCTTCTGCTATGTCCTGCCAACAGAATGATGTACTGTGCCAAAGCTGGCTGCACAAACTAAGAATTGGCAATTCTACCAGTATCTATATATAACATATATATATATATATATTTAAATGAATTAAACACATAGGTAGCACAGTATGTAGGCATCCAAATCAATTTTCATGCAAAAGCTGAGAAAAAGAAAAAGGTGTAAGACAGTTTATAAAGTATTTACAGTTTGGCACTGGCTGTTTGGTAGTAACCCCACTACTAAAGTATCCTTTAAATAGATTCTAATTTGTTTAGTTATTTCATACAGATATGGTTAGAAAATAGCTGTTGTGCTGCGCATACTCACTCAACCAGCACAAAATCTTTATACATTTCTTTATTATGAATGGCAACATTTCTAGTAAGGAACACAAGGACATTTTCTAGATAGCCATATACAGTATACAGTAAGAGTGTAGGGGGAAAGGGTGAAGGGAAGGGGAACAGAGGTGAAAAGAGAATCAAAGAGACTAGCCTAGAATCAGATGTCCCGAGGGAAACCCCAAAAAGCGTTGTGATTATTTTGACTGTAAAAATATAAGTGAAGTGTCTCCACTGACATCAACCCTTCTGGTTAATTGATCCAAAAATCCATGAAATTGAAAATATTGTAACCAAGAGCCAAAGAATGGGACTTTTCCTTCGTACGCACAGTGCGACTGTTGTACAACCGCGCGTTCAACAATCGGCTGTTGGCGGTTATGTCTAGCATACTGACATGAGTCAAGTAATTGGGCAACAAAGCTGAACATAGTGACGTGTTACGTGCGTATAAAGAGGAAGTTCATGTGAATGTGATTTGTGAATTAGGGATGCACGTTTACACGACAGAGCACTTCCTGGATCCCGAGCATGCGTGTTTGCACTTTCAACTTTTGTTGGGCCAACTTCTGTACACACGAGTCAACAGTCGTACAATGGCTTGTTGGCCAACAAATGTTTTCTAATTTGCTCAGCCAACTTCTGCTGCACAACTGTCGAACATCGGCTGTTGTAATCGCATGTACTAACGGTCGGATTATCTTACAACAAGCTGTTGTACAACCGTTGTTGTACGACAGTTGCACCGTGTGTACGGGCCATAAGTCTTTGGTAAACATGTTGAAGCATATCCACAGTATGGTCAAAATGTAAATTCATATATTCATTTCAATACAACAGCCTAATCCTATTACTCTGAACAATCTTTTTTTTTTTTGTAAACTTACATTGTGATAATCCCAACACATTTACCCCTTTTAATTCTGTAACACATATTCAATATGGCCTCTTGATCAGCACTGCTGTATCACACATTTCACAGATCCTGCTTTCTGAACTACAGAGGTGCTGGAAGGAGGAATTTCAGGGGGAGGGTATCATGGGATATATTGTCCTTAGAAATCAAAAGTAAACAGCAGAGAAGCAGCAAAGCATGCATGGAATCCAGAAAGTTGTGGAAAGAGATGGCAAACAGATAGGCAGAACTCACATCTGGATTGTTATATATAACTATTGTTTGTGTTGCTATTACAATGCTGATGGTCTAAAATTAAAGTGTATGCTGTGACCATAGATGTCATTTAAAGTGGTCCTAAAGCAGAATATGTTTTACCTGAATGCATTCCCTGCATTATGATAAAATACTATGTTCCAATGGAAGTATCGCCTCTCCTTCCCATCTTGATCAAGTGCTGTACCCATACGCGGCGCCACTGGTCTCTCTCTTCACAGGCTCAGACACAGCAGTGGGAGCCATTTGCTATCAATCTAATTCTGTGGGCATAGGCGGGGTGGAACTGAGCTGTACTGTGTGTGTCTATAGATGCATACTGCCTGGCCTGGGAGCAAGCCCGCAGCTGCACCCCCCAAAGGAAGCGGCTATCTATGGTGGAGCACTGAGAAGAGGAGGAGCCTGGAGTTTCAATTGGGGAACTCAGAAGAAAGCGTCTGGGCAGCTCCATGCATTACCATTGCACAGAGCAGGTAAGTATAACATATTATTTGAAAAAGAATGAGCCTTTATTAATGCTTTAAGTGGTTGAAGGTGGCCAGCAGTCAGTGCTTTTGATATAGGGGTGATGGCACCCCACAACCAGCCCAGGAACGAGGCATAATAAAGTCCCAGTAGGAAAGCCAGGTTTCCTAAAATAGGGTCATTAGACCTATATATGAGAAAATGGATCAGTATCTCATTGTCTAGTCACATAAAAGTAGAGGAATATGGGCAGGGAAGGAGGATTGTGAGGGTCCGTATTTATGGTGTGACCACAGGTAAGAGATGAGTGGCATAGATAATAGTGGGTTTTCTATGTCAGCTCATCATTTAAATGTGCTGTGAAAGGACCAATCTAGGATATGGGCTAAGAATGCAGATTTAGAGCAGAGGGTGACATGAGGAAGCCCAGGTCCCCCAGATTGTTTCTGTCTAATCAGAACATCATAGCTCAGTCATATCAGAGTGTGTGCTGAATTGTAGCACAATAGTTTGGACTTTCAAGGTCACAGAAAAACGTTGTGGGTTCCGAGGTCTGCAGGGATTTGTACAAGTATATGCTTGCCTTCAAGAAACTATCTATAAGATGTTGACTCTTGCCCTTAGAAAGGGAACGCTCAAGCATGACTGACTTGTGTTACTAAGCGGCACAAATGTGGCAAACTCCTGGATAATAAAAAAAAGCAAGGGTTGGGTTGGACACATATAAGAGGTTGCCCAAATATAGACCTATTTAAATGCTGTGGCTCCCTATAAATATATTTTTAATAGTTTGAGTGTTATGGCAAGCCCTGGCTAGGTGCTCCATTTTCAAAAAAAATCATCTAGAAAGATAGGGTGGGATTGGGCACCCCTAACATATGCCATTATATATCAACACTGGTTCAGATATAGATCTATTATCATGGATTGAAAGTTGCAAAGAGCCATGATCTTCTCAAGTTTGGATGGGGTATACCATTTTGTTGTAAAGTTGCATGCCAAAATCCCCAGTCAATGTGATCAAATGCCTTTTCAACATCCATGGAAAGAACTCAAAGGCAATGTTTAAATTTAGTAGAGGGAAGCTAGGATGAAGGTGGAGAATGTTAAATATTTGAGAGGCTGACATTACAAATGTGGCACTCACAACAAGGGCGGCACCATGAAAAAATAAAGCCCTTTGGACAGTGAGCAGGTAGCATATACAAGCAGGCATTTAATGGTAAAATTAGTCTGCAGTATTTTTCTAAACGCAGGAGGGGTCACAAGACTTCAAGAGAGGGAGGGATGGGTATTGTGCTGTAGGTATACAAGAACATCAAAAGACGATGGAACCCTTAAATGTAATGTAGCTAACATAAAAGAGGATGCTGTGCCCACCCATCCCAAGCACATACTTGTGCATCACTAACACTGTCCTGTGGACAAAAAGACCACAAAAGACTCCTGGAGGATAAAGGCCACTATGACAAGAGCAAAGCACAGCCTTAGGTAGTGACTTAAGGCACAAAATTTCAAAAAAGTGCGTGGCATTTGCATGATAAAATTAAGATGCTCACACTAATGCAATGTTGACAGATACAAAGTACCTTCAGCAGGACATGAATATCCTACCAGGCTAGATAGCAGCACCAATGGCAAGACAGAGGGCAACCCACAGAGCTCTGGGTTGCCATTCCACCACTGCAAGACCAACCAAGGGCAAGGAGAACCCCCCCCAAGGCATGCTAGGTAGCGTATGCTGAAGAAAATGGAGTAAGACTAAAAATGCAGAATGACACCCAAAATCAATACACAAAAGCAGACACTGCAATCAGGTAAATCCGTCCAGATCCCTCTAGTAAAAAAGGTGGTATATATGAGTGGAGATCCAAAAATCACATCATTTGGGAAGGATCACAGGACCACAAGAGAGTGAAGAGAGAGCACAGTGCCAGTCATATACAAGAACATCAAAAAAGAGTAAAGCCCTTAAAATGCCCTGAGCACCAGCTTATCATTTCCCTCAGAAATTGCCATGGTAATCCCCACAAAGGACTCCCAAATGAGCAAAGTCACCATGGGGTAATACCTTGCAGCGCAAGATCCAGGACATGTGGGCACATCATACTAAAGTAAAGGACACATGCTGCAAATAAACTAGAATGTACACCATAACATCATATATCTGAGTACAAAACAGTATCTACAAAAAAGAGACAGCCAAACCAAGTCTAACAATGGCACCAGAGGAGAAGTGAGGAGCAACATACAGAGCTCCAGGACCCACCATGGCAGCCAGGTAAGAACAGCATGGTTCAAGAGAATGAAAGGATCCAGGGATGAACATGGGGCAATGTGATCCCATTCCACAGGCACAAAACCAACAAGGTCAAAGTCAAGAACACAAAATAGCTCCCCGAGACATAGGGTGTTAATGACTCCGGTACTAAAAATAGTGTAGAGGCACACAGAAGGAGTGCACCATGAGAGCTACGTTTCTGGCATGTTAGTACTAAACAAGGATCCATCTTGTGCATTCCAAGGTAGTATTGACATGTACATGGCACTGATGTTATACATAATGTTCCCTGAAGGTACATAATGGGATAAATAGGCTTCACTTTCAACTTTCAGCCAGAGCTGACAGTTAATCAGACAGCGCACACAGTCCAACAGCCATCAGAATATGAACAAAACAGGAACATACAAAATACAGTTACATTATCGATAATCCATGATGCAGAACTGCAAAATAATAGCCAGCTTTTAAGGGGCTGAGAATGGGGATGAAATGAAACAGTTCAGGAGGCTTGGTGAGGGTACCTTTTTCCACTGCTCATAAAGAACCAGTGAAGACCACACTGGTGGAGCTCCAACTTTACAGGAGCAAGATCAAGTACTTTCAGCAATGATGAGAGATCACCAGCAGGTGGAATGGATGTCCCCACCAATAAGGAATGCCTAAATCTTGTAATACCTGGGTCAGTGAATGCAAAGATCGGTATCTGGCCAGGGTATAGGGGGAAACTTCAGAATACAGGGATCTCTAGGTGCCATCAAAATCAAAAGTGCCCTTCTCTCTGGCTGGTTAAAAAAGTCAAACACAAAGCATAATGTGGTTGATAGACATTAGGGTATTGAAAGCCAGAGGTTTTATGAACTCCAACAATTTCAATGTCCGCTGTCTCTAAGTGCCCTAGCAAGGTGTTGAGGATACCAGTCACTAATTGTTTTAAATCTCTTGGTCCACTGGCCTCAGGGATGCCCCACAACCAAATGTTCTTTCAGGAGAGGCAATCTTTAAAGTGGTCTATTTGCTGCCAGAGTTTTTGTATGTAAAATACTGACAGAGGACATTGAGATTGTTGGAGTTCATATAACCTCTGGCTTTAAGGACCCTAATGTCTCCCAACCACATTATGCTTTATGGTTCACTTTTTCCAACAAAAGGAGGACATTATTTCTAAAGCCAGAGAGAAGAGGAGAGCACTTTTGATTTTGATGGCACCCAGATATCCTGTAACACATTAAACATTAACCTCCACTGCCCCTTTCTGTAGTGGAACCCCAAGGCTTTGTTCTTGGACCCCTTCTCTTCTCTACACCTCCTCTCTTGGTCCCTTGATAATCGCCCACAGCTTCCAATACCATCTATATGCCGATGACACCCAAATCTATCTGTCTACTCCTCACCTCACTCCTTCAGTCTCCACGCGCATTACTAACTTGCTAACTGGCATATCAACATGGATGTCATACCACTTCCTTAAACTAAATCTCTCTAAAACTGAGCTAATAATATCTCTCCCGCCCTTGCCCCCCTCCATGATTTTTCTATCAAAATCAATAATGTAGCCATCAATCCCTCCCCTTATGCCAGGGTACTAGGTGTAATCCTAGACTCTGACCTGTCCTTTCATCCCCAAATTCAGTCGCTGTCAAAAGCTTGTAGACTTCACCTCCGTAACATCTCTAAAATATGCCCCTTTTTAACAAATGACACCACCAAGCTCCTCATTCATTCCCTTGTAATCTCTTACCTTGACTATTGCAACTCTCTTCTCATTGGCCTCCCTCTCCATAGGCTATCCCCTCTTCAGTCTATCATGAATCCTGCTGCCAGACTTATTCACCTTACCAACCATTCTGCACCCCTCTCCACCAATCCCTGCATTGGCTCCCGATTGCCCAGCAAATTAAATTCAAAATACTAATCACAACATACAAAGCCATCCACAACTCTTCCCCGAGCTACATCACCAATCTTGTCTCCAAATATCACCCAACCCATCCTCTCAGCTCCTTTCAAGACCTTCTACTCTCAAGCTCCCTTGTCACCTCCTCCCGTGCTCGTCTCCAGGATTCCTCCAGAGCTTCTCCCATCCTCTGGAACTCTCAACCTGTCTGGCTATCTCCTACTCTAGCTGCCTTCAGGCGATCCCTGAAAACGCATCTCTTTAGGGAAGCCTATCACACCTCCAACTAATCTTTTACCACTTCCATCAGCTCACTCCCCACAGTTAAAACATTTTGTACCACCTGCCCCCCCCCCCCATTGGATTGTAAGCACTTCTGAGCAGGGCCCTCTTAATCCTCTTGTATTCTATTGTATTGTACATGTATTGTCCCCCTTTTATATTGTAAAGCATTGCTGTTGGCGCTGTTTAAATCCTGAATAATAATAATAACAATAATAGTTACAACGGTAGATGTGGGCAGGAAAGGTGCAATATAAGGCGCACTGGGTGAAATGGACGCTCTTAGAGAAAAAGTTAATGATATGGTCCAGATGAAACAAGAGAGTTTAGGCAGGTGTTGTCCTGTTGAGAACCTCAGTAGCACTCATACCACACCAATGGTGGATGTGGTAGCCTCTATGGCTTCCAAAAGCTCATGTAAGCCTTCCAGGCCCTGGTGCAAAACAGTCATAATCTACTTATGTGAGTTTTCTAGGTGGGAAAACATGTTCTGTTTGGTAGGAAGAAGGGATAAATAATGGCAGAACCTTCTGTCGAATGTTGGGTCATTGGCATCTTGTCTAGCTTTGGGCAGGATGTCCTCATCTAGTAAAGCAGATATGCAATTTTCGGACCTCCGGATGTTGCAGAACTACAAGTCCCATGAGGCATAGCAAGACTCTGACAGCCACAAGCATGACACCCAGAGACAGAGACATGATGGGACTTGTAGTTTTGCAACAGCTGGAGGTCCGCTAATTGCATATCCCTGTAGTAAAGCATTAGAGCAAGATAATCAGCTTGAGACAGTGGAAATTAAATCTCTGATTCTGCACCTTCGCCATCTTGCTAGAGAATGCTGGATCCTGGGGTAGAAGGTAAATCTTTCTGATGGAGCCCTGGGTGACATAAAAAACCTAATGGGGTTGTAATCCTTTCTTATTCTAAATAAAATAAAGAAAAGAAGTTTGGGCTGGATATACACTGTAAAGCACGGCTTAGGGAGAAGTAGAACTAAGGTGTTGGCCCAAGCAAGGAAAATACAACAGTCAAAGGAAAGGAGATGGAGACAGAAGCATACAAAGTAGCAGAAGATGGAGACATTGGCAAGCATCCATAAAAAGGAATAGCAGAAATCACAATGAAACATAAGACTCTTTCCTGCCACAACACTCATCAGGATGTTCAGTTTCACTTTTCCAAGGATCCTTTGGATCCCACCTTTCTATTTAGGTTGTGAAGCAAAGTACATGTGAACATCTGGATGGAGCAGAATAGCAAAACGACAGATATCAAATCATCTTGGTGCACAAAGGAAGCACAGATTTTTGCCCTTGCCTTAATCTTATGTGCATTATAGAATTTTGTTTCCCTATTATTACATTGTATATTAGTGGCTGTCCCTTCCATCTGTCAAAAGATTTTTAAACACAATTATGCTGCTAGGCGTGAGGCAATACGTAGACAGACTCATCAGACTCACGCTTGTAAATTAACGTATTTTATGTTAGAATCTTTGTTTTACAAAGGATTGTGTGTGTGCAGTGTTATCATATAGTTATTTGTCTATATATACCCCTTAGAAGAATACTTGTTTAAAACTAGCTAGGCTTTCCCTTATATTTTTCCTTATATTGTAGCTAAATGGGTGGTACTGTGAGACTTCAGGGTGACAAGGAGATTGATGCGTCACTTACAGCTCTACACAGTCACTGGAAACGATATATCACCCAGCTTGAAACAATAAACAGGTTAGATTTGTACCTCTTCAGAATCAGGAAAAGACAGACGTCTCCCAGGGTCTTAACATTTCAAGCACACATGCAGAACTCACTGGTTCTGTTTTCAAGCCTAGTGCCTTATCAACATGGGGCTTTAGGTGATCAGATAAGGTCAACCAACACAATCCAAAGCTGTCTTGTAAAATGTGATGAATGGAGAAAGTTATTTTTATTTGAGGGTCTCTTACATTTCAATTTTTACTCGATCAGTTATTTTTAAATGAATTGAAGTGGTTGTAAAAAAACAAAACAAAATACATTATGGCCTCCTAATTATGTTTTATGAACTATCTGTGCCTTTGTCTTTTGTAATGTAATTTTATTATTGTAGAAAATATCTGTCGATCCGGCCAGTGAGTTTCCTTATCTGGTTAGTTGTGGCAACAATCTGCAGGCACATCTAACCTCTGCTGCATTGTCACTGCACTGCTCATGCTCAAGATATACTAAAGCCGCCTCTTCATGCCACACACTATGCCCATTCATTTTTTCCATGCCACAGTTGTCATATGTAGCTTTGCCTGTAGAAGCAGATCTGAGCAATTGATTGACAGCAGTTCATAGCATAGGGGAGCCCCTTTGTCAATATATGACATAGGGGAGCCTCTTTGTCACTATATATATATATATATATATATATATATATATATCCCTATAATAAAAATGTATTAGCTAACTTTTTTGTATACATGATAACGCTGCAGCTTAGTCCTACCTACCCAACCTGGGCTGTGAAGAACTGCGGAAGTTAAGTGGTCATGTGACCTGAAGATGGAGTGTGGAGTGATGAAAGTGGAGAGAAGTATAGGTTAAGTTATTCCTCCAGATGAAGCTACGCGAGGTAGCGTAAGATGTAGAGGTCCAGCCTGGCGGTGGTACAAATCCTTTTACACTTGAGACCTTGCTTGGTTTTATGGATTTTATGCTGGATTCTATGCTGTTTTTTACCCAATAAAATGTGAGTGCATTTGAAGGAGGGGTCTTCTTGGTTTTTATTTTTACGTGAAATCGGTGAGCCACTGGATATCCAAGCGTTTTTCATAAAGGAGAAGGATCCCGGATGCTGCTACCTCATACTTTACCCTATGACGTGTGAGCTGGCCCGGTAGGGCCATTTTTTGAGGGGAGTCTTCAATTCACCCGGTGGAGGGAGCATATTATTGTAAGTCACTGGGATCCATATATTATCAGTAAAGGAGAAGGACCTCAGATTGGGCTGCCGTTCCTTCAGACACCTGTGCCGTGACCTGCGGCACCCACGCACATGCGCAAGAGTGACATCATTGTGTCTCTGGCCAGTCACAGAGCCGGAGTCCGCGAACCTGGAAGCAAGACAGGTAAAAATGGAAGCTGTCTCCAGCAATGACATTGTATTGCTGGAAGGCTTCATTTTCAGGTAAGTTTCACATAATGTGAATGCATACTGGCACATTATGCCTTTGCCTTGCAGGTAAGGACAACCACTGTGAGGCTGGATTCACACCATTGAGGTGAGAATTTCAGTCTGTCTGCTGCTGAGAAGGGGTGGAGCCACCGTTGGGCAGCTCCTGTCCGTTCTCAGCGCATCGGCTGCTTGGGGAGGGTGGGGGGAGGGGGTGCAGTGAGGGGGGGGGAAATCCCTGTAAAATCGCCGTTCAGTGCATAGCACACGTGCGGTCAGATGCGCTCTCATTGAACAGAATGGCCTGGGAATTCGCACTGCATTGCACAGAAAACGCACACGTTTTCTTTGCAATGCGGACTATGAATGCACCGCACCTATGTGAACCTGACACATTGACAGCAATGTGTTTTCAAGTGTCATGCGAATTGGATGCAGTGTAAGCCGCATCCAATTCGCATAGGTGTGAATCCAACCTCAGTGTTAAAGTGGTATTCCAGGCCTATTGCTAACCATTTTACTAACCAAATGCCTTTATGTAGTAGAAAAAAAAATTATAATAGTACCTTACTGGCAGTCAATCACTTTAACATAACGAGGGTGCATTCCCCCATGTATCTTAGCCAAAGGTAAAATATAACCTTTATTTAGGATTTCTTTAACAAAATGTTGGATAAGATTGAGAGGGGAAAAGACTGATAGCCCTCCGTCCCACCTCCTCTCTTTGTCCTATTTCCTGCTAAGTGGTCACTGCTTACTTTTATAGTCTCTTGTCTCCAAAAAAAGTGGATGTATACATGCAGTCACACATACATTTTTGTTTAAAGAAATCCTAAATAAAGTTTATATTTTACTGTTAATTTTACATTAAACCGTACCGGATAAGGTGCGTGGGGGAACGCACCCTCGTTCTGTTAGAGTTATTGCTAACTATGCTTAAACCTGCTCCCACTTCTTACTCTTAATCTAACTGCCTTGTGAAAGGAAGAGGCTTATAATTTATCTAAGGGGTATATGTACAGAAATAGTTATACACTATTACATATTTTGAGGACACTCCGGTCACATGATCAGCTTCCAGTTGCGGCTTCAGGGGAGAGGAGGAAACAGCCTATGGGTGATGTCATCGCCCAGGCATTGCAGCCATTGTTGGTGATCTGTCCTCTCCCCTGAAGCCGGTCACTAGGGAGATCACATGACTGGACTGGCGCGCCCTCAGATTAGGTAAGTATCTTCCTTTTACAGGTTAATTGGAATAGGATTTAGAAGGGGTGGGAGCCGGTTTAAAGTATAACTAAAGGCAAAATGTTTTTTTAGTTTTGGATAGAGTGGAGAGGGATTAGAATGATTGGCAGTTTGTATTGCTGTCTGTTAAGGAGATTTGCCCTCCCTATTTGTCCTGTTTACCATTATCATTGAAAGTAAAAGAAAATCCCAAATTTTGGGTTGTCCCCAGAAAAGTAATAGAGGGAAAATCTTCCATGGAATTCCCTCAATTTACAGGGATTTCCTCTCACTTCCTGGTTGGCTAAGAGACGAGAAATTTCCACAATGGGACAAAAAAAAGATCAGACAGAGATTATAATCCTCCCTTGCTCTATTCAAAATGAAAAAGTTTTACCTATAGTTCTACTTTAAGCATAATTAGCAATAAGCTTGGAATTCCACTTTAATTCTTAACTACAGTAATTCATAACAACCAATCAGAATCCTTCCTTTACTGGTCTGGCTTCAGCAAAGTGAATTCCAATTGGATGATATGTGTTACTACACTTAAAACTGATTTGCAGCAAATCTGAAAATTCTTCCTTGCGGTAGGACTGTGCCCAGTCTGCAAAAGTTACCTGCTAGTTTGCATTTAGGGGACATAGAAAAGAAGATCTACTTATTTGATCTTCCTCTTCTTCATGCTGGATCTTCTCCCCATGCTCCAGTAGTCTAAGGTCCTGATGCAGGGTCCATAGCCCTGCATTGGACATGATGACGCTAAGGCATAGTCCACTGATGGACCATAGAAAAGTGCTGTCTGCCAGGGAAGGGGAGGATTTGGTAGGTAAAAGTGCTTTTACTCTTCCCTAGAATAAACAAACAGTTAACCTTAGCTCTGCGGAAGCAGCCCCACTGCAAGGAAGCTTTTTCAGGTTTTCCAGAGTTGGGCTTTGGGAATTCAAACTTAAATGCTAAGTTCACATTTGTTCACCTTTTTTTTCTAAATTCCAGCTCCCCTATGTACCAATATAGCATTGAAGCGGAGTTCCATCCAAAAGTGAAGCTTTAAGGCCTCCTCCACCGGCTCCTGTTTGTGAAACTGAGCTTTTGGGGAGGAGGGGGGAGCAGGTATCAATTTTTGACAGGTACCTACTTCTGTTCTGGTCGCCTTAGTTGATCGGAAGTGGAAGTTCTCCTTCCCGACGTCTTTTGGGACACATGACTGGTACTAGAAGACTTCAGGACCAGTCACAGAGCACATCTCTTGCATGCGCAGTAGGCATCCAGCTGTGACACCGCAAGCTCTCACAGCCGGGTGCCCATAGTAGGGATGCTGGTGCCGCCGAGGAAGGACATGGGGAGAACACGGCTGAGGTGAGTGCACCGCTGGATTATGGGACAGGTGAGTGTTTATTAAAAGTCAGCAGCTACACTTTTAATAAACAAAAAAAATACTGGAACTCCACTTAATTGTACTTCTTTGGAAAAATAAAACAGCTTTCCATTTATTCTATGCACACCTACCTGTCTATATGGATGTTTAAAAACCCTGCTCCATTACGTCTGCCTTACTTCCTGAATAGACTTTAGGTCATGACACAGGAAGGAGTTGACCAGCTGAGGGTAGGTGAGGCAGGGTGTGTGCTAATGAGATCAGCTGGTCAACTCCTTCCTGTGTCATGACCTTTAGTCTGTTAAGGACATAAGGCAGAAGCAATGGAGCAGTGTTTTTAGACAGCCATAAAGACAGTGAGGTGAGTGTGTAGAATAAATGGAAAGCTGTTTTATTTTTGCAAAAGAAGTACAGTAAAGCTATATTGGTACATAGGGGAGCTGTAATTTTGAAAAAAAAAAAAGGTGAACTTATCCTTTAACCACTTGCCGCCTGCCACACAGCAAAATGACGGAGTGGCACTCTCGTTCTGGGATGACGTCATATGACAGCGCCCCCAGAACCACCACCCTCACGCACCCTCGGGGGCACACAGCACGCCTATCGCAGCCACACTGTGTTCTGCCAATGATGCGGTTCTTTACCAATGTGATCAGCTGTGTCCAATCTCAGCCAGTCACATGTAAACAAGGAAGTGCCATTTATCGGCTCTCCTCATCTCACACTGTGTGGCAAGGAGAGACGATCAGCAGCATCTCCTCTCAGGAGAGACCTCTACATGTAATCAGGGCACTAATTATCAGTGCCCTGATTACAGTATAGCCCCAGCAGTGCCCATCAGTGACACCAATCAGTGCCCATCAGTGACACCAATCAGTGCCCATTAGTGATGCCAGTCAGTGCTGCCTTTCAGTGCCCATCAGTGCTGCCCATCAGTGCCACTAGTGCCACCTAGCAGTGCCGCCTATCAGTGCTGCCTCATCAGTGCACATCAGTGAAGGAGAAAATTTACTTATTTACAAAATTTACTGACAGAAACTAAGAAAACCTTTTTTTTTCAAAATTTTGCAAAAAATAAAAAACCCAGAATTGATTAAATACCACCAAAAGAAAGCTCTATTTGTGTGAAAAAATGATAAAAATTTCATTTGGGTACAGTGTTGCATGACTGCACAATTGTCATTCAAAGTGTGACAGCACTGAAAGCTGAAAATTGGCCTGGGCAGGAAGGGGTGAAAGTGTCATGTATTGAAGTGGTTAGTATAGTATGTACAGACAATTTTTTCAGTTTGAGTGGAGTAGGCAATAGTTAAAATCCCATCAGTTTTCATCCGCCTCTGTCCTATTGCAGAGATTTCCTTTTATTCCAGTCCTCTAGAGAAAATGTCTCTGAAATTAGGGAAATTTTTCTTTAGACAATTATCACTGAAACAGGATTGGCAGAGCTTTCCCTTTATTTTTGTTTTGGTGACAACTCAAGATTTTGGATTGTTAGAGACAGTCATGGTAGTCACCAGGAAAAAAATATAGAAAAATCTTCCTAACTGGGACAGACAAAAATAATGGCCATACAGACGTTTTACCCCTTCATTACTCTATCCAAAGTTAAGTCAAATTTTCCATTCTATAATGTAAATTGGTACTTTATATAGCACTTTCCACTTCATATTTAAAGTGTATGTATAGATAAAACTTGTTTTGGGGGGATTGGAAGAGTTAAGAACAGTGTATATTTGTTGTCTGTGTCCTGTTGAGGAAATTTCTCTTCACTTCCTGTCCTGGAGAAGCTACAACAAGTAAGATGAAATCTCTACAAGGGGAATTCCCCTTTTAGCAGTTGTCACCAGAAAAGTTGCCCCCCTTGGAAGATTTATCTTACCTCTCATTCTAGTAACAACTGCAATATTTTAAATCACTTTCTGTCTCTGTGAAAAGGCTCCAGGACACACAGAAAGGCTGAATCCAATCTGTCAGGAAACAGACAGCAATAAAAAATGGCTGAGGTTCTAATCCCTACCTACTCTATAGGGACGATAAAAACTTTACAGAACTGCATCAACATTTCTAACGTCACAATATACAGAAATAGTATGATTAAAAAAACTTGACTTTTTATCAATTATGGGGGCTCAATACCTGAACGGGTATATAAGGCCAGGGGCCCATCTTTTGGCTGTCCTACACTGCATCTGTGGTGGCCATGCTGGTAGCAGCCACTGCTGCACAACATGTGTGGGTGGGTATCCATGATGGTGGCGGCTACTGTGGGGCCCACACAGTTGATCAGTCCTACGAGCAGGCATAGAAATTAAGATTCTGCCAGGTGCCTGGCTAGCAGGAGACACAGCAGGGGACACAGGAGAAGGAAGAGTGGGACTAGTGAGAGGAAGCATCGCAGGAAGGGGCAGAAGCAGGCTCCTGTCTGGTCTAGGGATCGGGGGAAGGGGGAGCATGGCATTAAAGGGGTAGATGGTGCTATTTAAAGGAGTAAGCAGGTTAGGGGTCTAGCATTCTGCAGTGTGATGAAAAAACGAATATGGGGGTTCTGAAGCCAGGTACATAAGGGCCTCAGTCTGAGAGGTGCTCAACTAAGAGCATGCCCAGTAATAGGGCAGCAGATGAGGTGCCACAATCTGCAGAAGGGCTCTGTAGTTTTTTATTTCTAAATTCTTCTATAAATTGGGGTTCCCACCCAAAAAAATGGCATAAAGTCATTGTTATGTTTTCATTTGGTGCTAAGAGTCCCAGAAAGAGTGGACCATCCAGACCTTAAAGCTGTCCTCAAGCTCCAATCAAGTGACCTTACCCATGTAAAACACCTGCTGTAGGCAGAAGGAAGTATTTCTGTTATTCGTTTTCCCTCGCTGACCAGACAGCAACATTGTAGTTTCATAGCAAGTCAAATTGTATTTTTGAACCAAGGTGGGAGGTTGCTGCAGGGGCTGATATGTAACATTTGACTCATCTCTGAGCCAAGATCTCAAGTCCAGAAAATAGATACTGATCCTGGATAGTACCTGTACAAACACGGCTCCATTCTTTTGGAAGTAAAAACAGATAGGTTGGTGTCAAAGGGAGTACTCTATGAGAGTTAATAAATATATGTAAGTCTAACACCTGCACATAGCATGCAACATGAAAAATATATTGAATTTAATAACACAAATGAAAGGGGCAGAAAACTGTCAGAGAGAAAGGAAATCCCACCTTTGACAGCTGTTTCCGCTCATTCTGTTTTAATGACTGTGTTTGAACCTCCCCTACTTTTTTTCCTTTTGGCAACTGTTAAGTTGGACATAGACTGTATGAATCTGGGCCAGTTCAGCACAGACAGAATGAAATTGAAACAGTGTATTGACAAGCTAATTGTACCAAAGTTGATCGATTGATAAACTTGGGTACAACCAGCCAGTCAGATTTTACATGTGATTATTGGTAGTGGCTATATTATATATCACTATGTTTTCCCAGTGTGGACGGCTCCCCCCACCAGGAGAACACAATAGTTCTGCGGGAGGGATAAACGGTCAGTGTTGATGGGGGAATCAAGCAGTTTTCTTTCCTGCAACTACAGGGTGCAGGAAAGAAAATCACTCTGTTTATAGCCAGCTTTATTGGAGAAAGGGTTAATCTACCCAACAATAGCACAGACAGCTGTAAGAGCCTGAATGAAATGCGATCTATGAATGGGGGAGGCCGACCTTTCATTCATCCGCCTGTTCTACTTTCTTAGATAGCTTTTCATTCATGGAAGCTATAGTGGAGCTCCTATGCATGGAGAAGCGGGGTGGAAAAGGTGGGCATAGTGGGCACTCTTGATGAGTGCCTGTGACAGGTACCTCGGCCCTTTTAAATCCCACAGCACTGGAAGATTACAGCTCTGGGGTATGGGAAGGGGCAGAAGACAGAGGATTTCAGCTTTGACAGCGGGCATCTCCACCAGGAACACGTCAAACTAAATATAAGCCTTTCCTTGTGCTATTTTTTTTTCAAGTTCTACCTAAGCATACGTTTTAAGACAGAACAGTTATGGACAGAGTGGGGAAAGGTTACACGTACTTTGTGTATTCCAACTAGGGAGATTTGATCTTATTTCCTGTTGTGTTAAAACCCCTGTCCAGTTTTCAGGGCTATCTATAGCAAGATTTCCTTACTTCCTGTTGTGTCCTTGGAACAGGAAGTGAGGAAGGGGAAAATCCCTTAGAGGGACACAGACAGCAGGATTCTAATCATATCAATTATAATGGGGCGGCGCAGTGGTGTAGTGAATACCACTTTCGCCTGGCAGCAAAAGGGTCGCTGGTTCGAATCCCAACCAGGACACTACCTGCCTGGAGTTTGCATGTTCTCGCTGTGCCTGCGTGGGTTTCCTCCGGGTACACAGGGACACAGACAGCAGGATTCTAATCATATCAACTATAATGGGGCGGCACGGTGGTGTAGTGGATAGCACTTTCGCCTGGCAGCAAAAGGGTCGCTGGTTCGAATCCCAAACACGACACTACCTGCCTGGAGTTTGCATGTTCTCCCTGTGCCTGCGTGGGTTTCCTGCAAGTACTCGGGTTTCCTCCCACACTCCAAAGATATGCTGGTAGGTAAATTAGATCCTGTCTAAATTGGCCCTAGTATGTGTATGAATGCGAGTTAGGGACCTTAGATTGTAAGCTCCTTGAGGGTAGGGACTGATGCGAATGTACAATATATATGTAAAGCGCTGCATAAAATTGACAGCGCTAAATAAGTACCTGAAATAAAATAATAAATAAATTCTACACTCTGTCCAAACCAAAATAAATTACTGTGCAAGGCCTAAGGATTCTGTTATAGCAAATCTGAAAAGAAGGGCTTGTTCTACATCTGTATTTTCTGCAGAATATCTACAGTATGCACAATAATTATCTTCATCATGTAATCAAAACTGTGTTTCAGATTACATGATGAACGTATTTGGGACATTAAAGGAAGGTGAAAATTCTCTAAAATGAAGCTTAACTTCATGAACGCTCTTTGTGTAAAACATCTGCCGCACCTTGTCCTATATACCTTAATGCTGCCAATTAAAACACTTTGCCAGATTTCCAGTGCTGATTATAATTAGTGCCCTCTGACCTTTCACAAATTGCACACTTAGAGTAGCCAGGCATAAGGGTGCACGTGCACTTCTATTTACTGTCACTCACAATGTAAACCATTACGGTTGTTCGATATCTTGCCTGCCGTCTCTGACAATATGTTATTATCTAGTCATGTATTTTGCACTGTGGGATATTTTGTTGAAGAATTTCTATTGCTGAAGAATTTGTGACCACAAAATGAGCAGAGAATCTATGAAACTGACATGTAGTATGGGGCAATCTACCTGATGCTGGAGCTTTTAAAGAACTAAGATGAAATATTGAACATGGCGAAAATAAATAGCTTTAAAGGCCTGCTAATGCCCATCATTTATCTATACGTGGTCAATTTGTAGCCCCTCTATGGTAGCACATGTAATTACTAGCAGAGAAAAGGTGCACACGGATGAGCCAATTTGCAGAAAATGAAAAATATATGAATAATAAGTTCCTTAGCACTCAATTCAGCTGGTCAGCACAGAGTTGGGGCAGATCAGCAGGAAACCACTTGATTTAGGTTACTAAGTCCTAGCATTATCTTGCTTCCTAGAAGAACATTCTTGGCAGTATGACAAAATTTTAATATACATACCAGTGTAGCTGGTTCCCTTAATCAAGGGTACCAAACATATAGCAAAGCGCAGAAAGCTTTACTAAGAAAAATATCTGTCTGCACCAGGGGCGTATCATGAAATTAGTGGGCCCGTGTGCAAGCCCACACTGCACCAATCATCCCCGGCTGTCAACCAGGGAGAGATCATCCATGGGTGCAGTGTGGGTCAGAGCACAGTGGGCCCCCCACGCCTCAGGGCCCGTGTTCAGTGAACACCCTGCACCCATGGATGATACACCACTGGTCTGCACACACACACACATGGAAAGGTTTACCCCAGCTCAAATAAGAAAATGGGGCGAAGGACAGTTCAGTTTCCATCAGATCTTATCAAAGCGCACAATTGGATCCAGGCTGGTGCATTAAATAGAATCCGGTTTGCACTTTGTAAGTTCCCCACATGGTAGACACAGCTCAGATTTGACATAGCACATGTGGATTCTAACCCTTATATTCATTTTTGAATATCTCTGCTACACGAGACACATTAACGGCTATAGTAAAATTTCATTAAACAGAATGCACACGGCTGCAATGAAATTACGGATCCTGTGCGCAGGACCTTGCTGGCAAAGGCTGTAAAGCCTCGTACACACGATGCGAATTTCGGACACGTCTGTTTTTTGTTGGGGGATTGTCTCATGTCGAAAGTGAAGAGCGTACTAAACAATACGAAAATTTTCGTAAGACCGAATTCATATCAGAAGTGACGTAATGTGTTGAATAGTTTTATATGTATTTTTTCATTTCTGAGCATGCATAGTCGTGATCGTATGAAAACCGTAGTAATGATAGAAAAATCGGATGTTGAGTTGCCGTACAAAAAAGATTTCATAGTCTGCACAACCAGCTTTTGTCTTATGAAAAATCTAAATCCGCTGTCGAAAGGAGCATATGAACTGTAAGAATTTCCAATGATCGGCGGTAAAAAGAAAATTCCCCTCCGAAATCCGCATCATGTGTACGGGCCTTTAGAGAGATCCAGTATGAAAGCAAGGAATTATCCATAAAATGCTTGTGTTTATATGCATATAGACACAAATCTATGCAACATTTAGATGTGAAAAATTCTACTTCCATTCCATTAAACGTACAACCATACACCGTACAAGCATAAATTACAGACCTTGAACACAGATTTTCTTTTCTGATTTTACGGATCTGAACACAGTGCAAGTTTATTAACCACTTCAATACCAGGCACTTAGAACACTTCCCTACCAGACCAATTTTCAGCTTTCAGTGCTGTTGCACTTTGTATGACAGTTGCGCTGACATGCGTCATACCCAAACAAAATTTTTATCATTTTGTTCCCTCAAATAGAGCTTTCTTTTTTTTATTTTTTTTGCGATACAAATAACATTTTTTTAAAAAAATAAGTTTTTCTCTGTTTCTGTCACAAAACTTTGTAAATGAGTAGATTTTCTCTGATGGCCACTGATAAGGCTACACTGATGGGCACTGATTAGGCAGTACTGATTGGCACTGACGTGCACTGATGATGAGGCACATATATGCAGCACTGACAGGCACTGATTGCTGCCACTGATATGCAGCACTGATGGGCACCGATATGCAGCAGTGACGGGCACTGATAAGCGGCACTGATGGGCACTCATAGGTGGCACTGGTAGGTGGCACTGGTGGGCAGCAGATGACAGATGCACTAATAGGGGCCCATTCCCTGGTGGTCTAGGGTGACATCTGAAGTTGTCACTGAGATCCATCTATGTTGGGCATTGTGCCCCTTACCTGGTGGTCTAGGGTGGGCTCCCTGGTGGTCTAGGATCGGCTCCCTGGTGGTCAGGATCAGCTTCCTGGTGGTCCTGGGTGGGCACATCCCTGGTGGTCCCTGGGCAGGCTCCCTGGTGGTCTAGGGTGGCGATCCTGGGGGGGGCTGCGCTGATAAGCAATCAGCACAGATTACTGACGGACCTTCATCAAGTCAATAGGACTGACCCCCGCTCGTAGCGCCGCTAGTCACCACACCACCCAGTCCCACTGGGTGGCGCTAGAGCCATGTCTCGATACTGGTTAGTGCCGACTAGTGTCACATTTGTCCTTTTCGGTAAACAACCGAAAAGATGATGCACGCAGACGTCTGTGTTCGTCACCTCTCGGCTAGCCGACGAGAGGACTGCCCCCCCCAGACACGACTAACGAATAGTCGCGTCGGGGGGGGTCCTAGCGGTGGGATCTGGTGGTCCCTCGGACGGGTCCCTGGTGGTCCCTACACGGGTGGGTCCTGGTGGTCCTTC
>BLSH010209547.1:64214-83241 GCA_018402905.1 Glandirana rugosa | reverse complement strand
ATCAGAGTAATTGTTAGATCCGGTCGGTTAGAGTTGGTCCTTTGGCATCCTAAGGAGGTCTCCAACGATCTCCAAGGAACTGGACACCGATTAACCGGAGAGTAGACTTCTACGGACGTATGGTTTGGGTGAACTGTCTCGGTCACGGTCCTGTGATTATTAGCAAAATCGACAGACAATCCCACTGTACGACGGATAGGTGACATTTCCCTCGTAAGAACGGTGTAGTAGTTACATTCTCGGGAATTTTTTTTTTTTTTATCGTCCCCAAGGGACTTTTGATAAAATCCCAAGGGGACCCTATTTTTCAATTCTTTCCGACCAGATCCTTTTCTAGTATACCAAACAACGATGTTACACAGAAGTACACGAGGAACGACACTTCCGGTCAATATCAAGTCCAATATCTACAATGCACATTGTAGCAAGAGTAACAAAGAGATGGCCCCTGCCCCCACCTATAACTGGCCTTCACAGCAAGGAGCACATGAAGACACATTGTAGCAACAAACCATATGATCTTTTCCTAGACCAGCCTTTCTTAACTTTTTATCCCAGGGGAACCCTAAAATAGTTTTCAGGGAACCCCTGCTATTTTTTTTTTTTTTAAGGGCTCTTACATTGATGATGTGGCAAGAATGCTCCCTTTACAGTGGATAGGCAGCATGTCACCCTAACAGACAGCTAAAACGATTATTAGTGTCCTGGCACTGGCTCTGTCAAGTGGGTTTGGTATGCAGGCATCTTCAGATGAGAGGCCAATTAGCCACAGGTCAAGGAACCTCTAGCAACCTCTGGAGGAATCCTACGGTTTCCTGGTTGAGATTGGCTGGCCTAGATTGTTAATGAGACTATAGAAATCAGAGAAGAATTGTAATTAATGGAAAGGCAATGGCATGGCACTTTTGTGAATCAGTACTGCTTGGACCTTGAAGAAGGGGAGATACCCCGAAAGCTTGTCCTGAAAAATTGTATGTTAGTGCAAATAAAAAAAGTATCACGGACAGTATTCAATTTTCTCTGTCACAATTGCACTAATATGGTTACAATCACCTCAATTAATGGCAAGAAACACATAATGCACTATATGGTAATGCTGACTGCATGCTCTAGTAATTAGCTTTATAAGAATAGAAATGTGCAGAATAAAGGGGCACTGTATGATCAATGGTCAGCAATGACGCAGTGTGCTTTTAGTTTAAGGTTGGGGGAAACCAGTGTTGCCTAGTGTTTGTGTATACAATGACAGTGGGTAACTTCAGTACACTTTGAGAACAGTATGTGCTTCAGGGTGCAAAGCCAACACTGACACATGTTGGTTTCTGCCTCCATATGCTCAGCTCTGCTGTGTCTAATGGTAAATCCCGCCCTAGGGACAAATTTAATGCATGAAACAGGAATTTTCAAAGCAAAGGTAAGGCTAAATCCTGCTTCTAGTGAGTTGTAAAATTATATTCAGTATTTTATTTATTATTTCTGATGAAGAGGTTATAAGCTAATTGCCAACATAGCTTCCAAAGCATGGCCTTGGTCGTCTACGTACAAGTACTTACATATGAAAATATTAGGATTGGATTGGTCAAAGGTCCCCTACACTGATCGGATGCCACATAATCGTATAAAATAGCTTCCAAAGCAATTGATAAATGTATATGTTGATAAAAAGGAAGAAATGTCTGATGGTCTGATCATGGAGAAGTAAATAATTTCATATCCCTCCTGCATTGTTGGCATAGGAGGCAAGTATTTTCAGAAGCATTCATAGCTTTACAGCTCTGCTAATTTTCTGTTTTCTCTTGGAAAGTGCAAATTGGAAAGAGAATATACATTTACAGCACATACTACATGCAGCTTTATTTAATAAAAATTATGAGAAACACCTAAAATAAATTTGTAAGAAATACAGGCAAAATGCATTACCAAAGTTACCTTTAGTGTGAACCATGAGCTAAAATGATCAGTAGATTTACATATGGATAATGAAGGTATATAACTATATTTTACCAAAAGGGGACAAAATGGAAAATATATAAAATGGCTTTTTCAGACCAATTATAGTAACCCTTATAATCAGAAACATATTTAATTGATCATGTGGCGCTAAACAATTTGCTGTTGTATTACTATGTTTAAGGTGAACTTGCTAAAGTTTTGGAAATACGTAATACACAGGGATCCAGACCAGGAACATTTTAATTTCCATTACTCCGGTTTATAAGGAGCTAAAAAGGCTATAATTTTTGGTGTTTTATGGAGGCTCCAAGTGGATAAAAAAAGGTGGTCGTCATCTCCCACACCTACACAGCACTGTGTGATTGTAGTAAATCACTTAATCGCCCAGTGTGTGAGTTTATCTAGGAAAAATCATCTTACTAGCGCCCAGCCTACTCATTTATTTTGCTGCTGTTCTTTAAGTGTGAGGCTGCTTCATTCCATCTGTGGGCGTACAACAGGACAAAGATTCAGTTATGCCAAACTGTGCTGCCTCACCCATATTAACTACATTAAGATACGATGATCTCAACAGTGTGCCACAATATAAGAACAAATTAATTAAGACAGATAAGCAAACTGTAGTAACTCTTTTGCAATAACAAAGTGCCTAGCTGAAACCACAAAGTGGCAAAAACTTTGAAGATTTTTTTGTTCCAGGTAAAGCTATTTGCTAATACAATGAGTGTGTTGTATTTTTATGTAACAAGAGGCTTTATCTTTGCAGCAATCACTTCCAGCATATTAATTATCCACTTACGGGAACTACTGTAGGTGTACCCTGCAGAAACATGCTAAAATTAAAAAAATCTAAAATGGGATTTTTTACATTACAGTGAGGGAAAAAAAGTATTTGATCCCCTGCTGATTTTGTCAATTTGCCCACTGACAAAGAAATTATCAGTCTATAATTTTATTGGTAAGTTTATTTTAACAGTGAGAGACAGAATAGCAACAAAAATATCCAGAAAAATGCATTTCAAAAAAGTTATACATTTATTTGCATTTTAATGAGTTAAATAATTATTTGACCCCTTCACAAAACATGACTTAGTACTTGTTGGCAATCACAGTGGTGAGACATTACTTGTAGTTGGCCACCAGGTTTGCACATATCTCAGGAGGGATTTTGTCCCACTCTTCTTTGCAGATCCTCTCCAAGTCATTGAGGTTTCAAGGCTGGCGTTTGGTAACTCCAACCTTCAGCTCCCTCCACATATTTTTTATGGTATTAAGGTCTGGAGATTGGCTAGGCTTCTCCAGGACCTTAACCACTTTCAGACCGAGCCTCTTTTTTGGGTTTTGTATTTACAAGTTAAAACCAGGTTTTTTTCTTATAAAATTACTTCGAACCCCCAAACATATTATATATATATATATATATAAATATATATATATATATATATTTTTTTTTTTAACGTGCTAGAGAATAAAATGGCGGTCGTTGCAAACCTTTATGTCCTGCCGTATTGGCGCAGCAGACTTACAAGCGCGTTTTTAAAAAAAAAAAACTTTTCTGAGTCAACAAATAAGACAACAGTAAAGTTAGCTCAGTTTTTCCTGAGCTAATCACTTATATTCCTATTACAAGAAATGTAAACATTCCTTGTAATAGAAAAAAGCATGCCAGAACATCTTAAATATGAGATATGGGGTCAAAAAGACCTCAAATCTCATATTTACACTTAAATGCAATAAAAAAAAAATGGTAGTGAAAAAAAAATGTCCCCTTTAAGAACTTGTGACGTCACTTCCGCCCTGCAATGCACCTTCCACTCACTCGGCTTCCAGTGCAGGGGGGGAGCGAACCTGATAGTCACCGCTGCTACCAGCGGGTCCGGTAAGCAGCGGAGATGACGGAAAAATGGCAGAGGCACCTCTCCCGCCGCTGTTAAAAGTGAGCTTGCGGCAAATCCGCCGCTGAGACCACTTTTGTCACACGCAGAATTGCCGGCTGAAAAAAAAAAATACCGGGGTAATGGTAGCTGTCTGCTACCATAACAATGGTATTCAACTTCAAAGAGACCGCCGTCATACGACGGCGGGGGTCCAGAAGTGGTTAAAGTGGAGGTCCACCCAGAACTCAAAAAATTAAAAGCCAGCAGCTACACATGCTGTAGCTGCTGACTTTTAACAATAGGACACTTACCTGTCCTGGAGTCCAGCGATGTCGGCACCGCAGCTGATAATTCCATCAGCTGTCAGGTGCTGCCGCCACCATTGCCGGTAATGTAACCCAGCAGTGTAGCCTTTTGGCTTCACGTCCAGGTCTCTACTGCGTATGCGTGAGGCACCGCTGCGCTCTCCTACCGGCCCCGCGGCAGGGGAAGGAGGAGGGAGGAGAAGCGGGGCGAACCGGTGACAGTTCGCTGCGGCCCCGTCTCCCGGGAAGTGGGGACAGGGTACATGTCAAAGACAGGTATCCACTTCCCCTCCCACCCAAAAGGTGCCAAATGTGGCACTGGAGGGGGGGGGAGGAATCCAATAAGTGGAAGTTCCACTTTTGGGTGGAACTCCGCTTTAATGTGCTTCTTCTTGAGCCACTCCTTTATTGCCTTGGCCGTGTGTTTTGGGTCATTGTCACGCTGGAATACCTATTCATGACCCATTTTCAATGCCCTGGGGGAAGGAGGTTCTCACCCAAGATTTGACAGCATATGGCCCTGTTCATTGTCCCTTTAATGCGGTGAAGTTGTCCTGTCCCCTTAGCAGAAAAACACCCCCAAGGCATAATGTTTCCACCTCCATGTTTGATAGTGGGGACAGTGTTTTTGGGGTCATAGGCAGCATTCCTCCTCCTCCAAACATGGTGAGTTGAGTTGATGCTAAAGAGCTTGCTTTTGGTTTCATCTGACCAAAACACTTTCACCCAGTTCTCCTCTGAATCATACAGATGTTCATTAGCAAACGTCAGACGGGCCTGTACATGTGCTTTCTTGAGCAGGGGGACCTTGTGGGCGCTGCAGAATTTCAGTCCTAGTGTAGTGTGTTACCAGTTGTTTTATTTATTTATTTCAGGTACTTATATAGCGCTGTCAATTTACGCAGCGTTTTACATATATATTGTACATTCACTTCAGTCTCTACCCTCAAGGAGCTTACAATCTAAGGTCCCTAACTCACATTCATACATATACTAGGGCCAATTTAGACAGAATCTAATTTTTACCTACCTACCTACTCTTTGAAGTGGGAGGAAACCGGAGTACCCGGAGGAAACCCACGCAGGCACAGTGAGAACATACAAACTCCAGGCAGGTAGTGTCATGGTTGGGATTCAAACTGGTGACTATGGTCCCAGCTGCCTTGAGATCATTGACAAGATTCTTCTGTGTAGTTCTGGGCTCACCTCACTGAGCCCCAGACCAAAGGAGATTGACAGTTATTTTGTGTTTCTTCTATTTGCGAATAATCACACCAACTGTTGTCATCCTCTCACCCAGCTGCTTGACGATGGTCTTGTAGCCTATTCCAGCCTTGTGCAGGTCTACAATCTTGTCCCTGACATCTTTGGACAGCACTTTGGTCTTGTTCATGGTGGAGAGATTGGAATCTGATTGATTGATTGCTTCTGTGGACAGTTGTCTTTTATACAGGTAACAAGCTGAGATTAGGAGCACTCCCTTTAAGAGAATGCCATTTACCTGTATAGAAGACACCTGTGAGCCAGAAATCTTGCTGATTGATACGGGATCAAATACTTATTTCACTCATTGAAATGCAAATCAATGTATAACTTTTTTGAAATGTGTTTTTCTGGATATTTTTGTTATTCTGTCTCTCACTGTTAAAATAAAGCTACCATTAAAATTATAGACTGATCATTTCTTTGTCAGTGGGCAAAGGTACAAAATCAGCGGGGGATCAAATACTTTTTTCCCTCACTGTATTTAGGCGAGATTGAGTTTTAAACTCTGAATAATAGGGACAGGTGGGAGCTGTACAGAAAACAATATTAAGACCACTTTCACTCTGAGGTGCTTTTCAGGCGTTTTAGCGCTAGAAATAGCCTCTACTTAACGCCTGAAAACTGCCTCAAATCTCCTGCCCATTAATTTCAGCGTGACTTTTCACACTGGGGCGGTGTGCTTGCGGGACGTTCACAAAAGTACTGCAAGCAGCATCTTTGGGGCACCGCTCCTAAATCGCCCTGCCCATTGAAATGAATGTGCACCGCTGCTAAAGCGCCTGCAAAGTGCTTTGGCAGCGGCGCTACATGGGTGCTTTTAACCCCTTTTTAACACCCTGGGGGAAAGTTAAAAGTGCCCTGCTCCTGCCTCAAAAGTGGCACTAAACGAGAGGCGCTTTACAGCGACCGCGGCCCACGCTGCAGTGTGAAAGTGGCCTAAAAGGGAAGTATGGACAAAGCTTTTTTGCCCATACTTCTCTTCTGGGTCACAGAAGTGCACTTTTTGCTGTGACTTCTATGGCTAAAGCCCACTATCAACTGACATCACAGAGCCGCTGACTCAGCATTACAGCTCATCACTGAGAGCCTGAGCCAGCCACTCTGCCTTCTGCACAGCCCGGCTCCAGTGAGCCACTCTCTGCTCAGAGCTGACCCAGAACGAAGCAACCAGTGGTTATCTGATCGCTCAGTTCTCAGTCTTAGAGCCAGCAGGGGTCAGCTGCAGCATCGGATGAGTGCTACAGCCATATAGGTGAATATGTGCTTTTGTTTTTTGTTTCCCACACTTCTCCTTTAAAATCATTTGTAAAATGTGATTTTTCTGGAACCCAGAAGGAACCCTTTTTGTCACAAAGTGGTGCTAAAGCCAAAACATTTTACCTTAGTGTATCCCTTGCATTAAGTTAAAAAAATATTTGGCCATTGGTATCGCCCCCTGACCTCCCCTTTTACTTAACTGAGATGACCCAGCACTGTGTCTGTCTGCAGCTCTTCTCTTCCCTCACTTCCTGGTCTCACTGGCTTTTTTGAAGCAGCCAGAGCCTTTGGCTCCCACTGCTGTCAATCAAAGTCAGTGACAAGGGAGTGGGGAGCAGAGCAGAGTCTATAGACGCAGACAGCAAGGCTCGAGAGTGAGCCGACATGAGTGCATCCATAGAAAGTTTCAGGACATAGGAGAGGTTCAGGGCCATTCTATGCAATTCCATTGCACAGAGCAGGTAAGTATAAACCTGTTTGTTATTTTAAAAAAAGGCATATGCAATCACTCTAAAGCTGTGCAGTGCAGCTCAACCTGTTGTCGACCGACTCACAAACATTTACTGCGGGCCGGTGGCTCCTCTGCGCAGAATCACGTACAGGTACGTGATTCTGCACTTCTGGGTCTGCCGCTGGCGACCCACTCTTGCTGTGATTGAACACAGCTGGAGCCAATCAGCGGGTCCAGGGGACCCAATGTCCTCCGAGACACGTCGATCATTACCAACAGAGGCAGAATGGCGGTCTGCCCATGTAAACAAGGCAGATCGCCATTCTGTTAGTAGGGAGGACAGAGATCCCATGTTTCTGGTAAGCAGGAACATGGATCTCTGTCTTCCCAAAGTTAAAGAACCCTCACGCAGTTGGCAAGCACTCCCTAGGAACACATTTAACCCTTTGATCACCCCTCATGTTAACCCCTTCCCTTCCAGTGTCATTAGTGCAGTGACAGTGCATATTTTTTAGCACTGATCATTGCATTGGTGTCATTGGTCCCCAAAAAAGAATCAAAAGTGTCACTTAGTGTCCGATTTGTCCGCCGCAATATTGCAGTCCCGCTATAAGTCACTGATCTTAGTTTGTAGAAATGTGTAAATCAATCAATATACGCTTATTGGGATTCTTTTTTTACCAAAAACATGTCAAAGACGGTCTGTACCTTTAGCCGAGAAGCAGCCCCAAAGCATAATGTTTCCACCTCCGTGCTTGACTGTAGGGATGGTGTTCTTAGGGTCATAGTCAGCATTTTTCCCCTCCAAACATGCAGAGTCCCCCTCCTCAAGAAGGCACATTTACAGTCATGCCAATGAACATCTAAATGATTCAGAGAAGGATTTGGAGAAAATGCTGTGGTCAGATGAGACCAAAATTGAGCTTTTTGCCATTAACTTGACTCGCCGTCTTTGGAGGAAAAAAAATGGTGACTATGATCCTAAGAACATCATCCCTACAGTCAAGCATGGGGGTGGAAACATGATGCTTTGGGGCTATTTCTCTGCTAAAGGTGCAGGCCGACTTTGTTGCATTGAGGGGCCAATGGATGGGGTCATGTATTGTAAAATCTTGGATGAGAACCTTCTTCCCTCAGCCAGAATACTAAAAATGGGTCTTCCAGCATGACAATGACACAAAACATACCGCCAGGGCAACAAAGGAGTGGCTCAAGAAGAAGCACATTAAGGTCATGGAGTGGCCTAGTCAGTCTCCAGACCTTAATCCTATAGAAAATTTATGGAGAGAGCTGAAACTTTCAGTTGCCAAGAAATGTTAAGGATTTAGAGAAGATCTGTAAGGAAGACTAGACCAAAATCCCTCCTGAGATGTGTGCAAACCTGGTCACCAACTACAAGAAACATCTTACCTCTGTGCTTGCCAACAAGGGTTTCCCTACTAAGTCAATGTTTTACTTGGAGATCAAATACTTATTTTACTCACTGAACTGCAACTTAATTTATAGCATTTGTTTTATGTGTTTTTTTTCGGGATTTTTGGTTGATATTCTGTCTCTATCATTTAAAATACACTTATGATAAAAATTATAGACCCTTCATTTCTTTGTAAGTAGGCAAACTTACAAAATCTGCAGGGGATCAAATAACTATTTTCCCCACTGTATATATAAGTAATTGGCCATAAAAGGGGTATGGGGGTCCAGGTACTGCCCTGGGGGACATGTCTCAATTTTTTTTCTCCTTAAATCGTTTTTTCAGGAGCAGTGATTTTAATAATGCTTAAAGCGGAGTTCCACCCAAAAGTGGAACTTCTGCTAGTTGGATTCCCCCCAGGTGTCACATTTGGCACCTTTCGGGGGGGAGGGGGAAGAGGGCACCTGTCTTTAGACAGGTGTCCTTTTCCACACATCCGGGAGCTCGGGCCGGCAGCCGCGGCTGCTGACGTCAGCAGCCCGGCTCCCTCCTCCCTCCTCGCTCTGCTACTGGCCACCAGCAGAGCGCAGCGGAGCCTCGTGCAAGCGCAGTAAGGTGCCCGGCGTGAAGCTGTAATGCTACACGTCCGGGTTCCCTTACCCGCAATGGATGCGGTTGCACCCGACCCCTGATCCGAAGATCGGCGATGGGTGACGACATCGCTGGACTCCTGAACAGGTAAGTGTTCTATTATTAAAAGTCAGCAGCTACTGTATGTGTAGCTGCTGGCTTTTAATGTTTGCAGGGAAGCGCGGACCTCCGTTTTAAAGTGAAACAATAAAAATGAAACCCTCCTTTTACATATAGTGCCTGAGGGGTCCCCTTAGTCTGTCTGTAAAGGGGTGCATCTGTAGCATGAATAGCACATGTTGCAGCAAAACTGACATTTCTAAAGAAAAAAAAGAACAACTCAAATCACATTTCAATTAACCCGCGGTTGCATTTGCTGGCATTCGGCAGAGCATGCACCGGTGATATCACAAGGGGGGCAGTGACACCAGGTGATGCCGCCAGATAACCCCGCCCTTACCTATATTAGAACTGTCAAACGGCAAGCCAGCCATTCGGTTTGCCTTCACAATGGGTGGAGTGTTTTTTGGGGGGATTTGCATTGGGGCACACTGTTTTTTTTATTTTTAATAAAAGAATTGTCAGAAACCTGTCTACTGTTTTTATTTATTTTTACACTTTTTTGGTGAATGGGTAGGGGTGCTATGTATCCAAATACAGATTCCGATAAGCCCCCCACCCGCAGACCCCCACAACTACAGCCAGGCTTGTGGGGAAGAGGCTCTTGTCCCCACTAACATGGGGACAAGGTGCTTTGGGGTAGAGGGCAAGCCCCCCCATGTTGAGGGTATGTGGCCTGGTATGGTTCAGGAGGGGGTGATCGCTCGTCCCCCCCCTCTCCTGACCTGCCAGGCTGCATGCTCGGATAAGGGTCTGGTATGGATTGGAGGGGACCCCCACGCCATTTTTTTTTATTGCCAGCAATGTTTTGTTTTGTTTTTTATTCAGCTGTCAGCAGGGAAGCTCATTGACAGCTGATGACTCATCAGTTGTTTAGGACGCCGCAGCTAGCTTCCAGGCCCCGCTCCTTAACAACCAACTATTTATGTAAAACCTATATGCCAAAAGGAAGGGAACTGTTGCTATAACTAAAACAGTCAGGCTGCTTATACAGTATTACATATGCTCTTTTGTTTTTCTTTTCTTTACATACTAAAGCTGGTAACATACTGTTAGCTTTTTTTTCATTCAGCCAGGGAGCTGAATGAAAAAAAAACAACAGATTCCATCATCCACATAAGCAAGGTGGACGAAGCAATCCCTCCTACTAAACATTATATTCTGACAACATCACCCGCTGATCAGTGGCTGCAGCCGATTGACTGTAGCTGCTGATCAAGAAAAGTTTTCTAACTTGTCCGTTTGACAGAAGTTGATCAGATAAACAGAGGGTCACAAACTGATTTGAATTCATCCAGTCCCAGCTGAACTGGCCAAATTTTGATCAGTGCATGGCCAGTTTAAGTGCTGTGGCAAGATTTAAAATACCCTAGGCTAGCAGCATGGAGAGTTGGGCCACTACTCTCACAAACAAGCAGCAGTCTGGGTCTCCAGTGGTCTGCCATTCTCCCTACACAGTGCAATCAACAACACTGTTTAGGTAGCAATTAGTATGCAAAAAAACAGAAAGTAGAGTGTATTTTTGACTGTATATGCAGCCTAACTGCATCACAGTAATAAATGCAAAAGCTTCAATAGTCTTTAGGCTAGGTTCACCTCTATGTAGGTTGTGGTTGATGTGTTTTTCCTGTGTGTTTTGCAGTGTGTTTTGCATTTTTGAATGTATGTTTTTGATGCGTTTTGAGGTTTTTTTGGCTAACAGAAAAGTATGACAGTTCTATTCATGGAGTGCGACTTTAATGTTACTTTGATGCTACTTTACACTCTCTGACAGTCAAGTAGCATCAAAGTTGTGCAGGAATTTTTATGTGTCCAAAGTCGCATGTTAAGGTTAGGGTTAAGGGCTAGGGTTAATGTTAAATGTTAGGGTTAGAGTTAGGGTTCTGGTTAGCGGTAATTGTCAGGATTAGCCTAACTCTAATTACTGCTAACCCTAACTCTTTCTCTAACCCTAACCTTTAACCCTATCCCTTAAGCCTAACCCTAACATTTAATCCTAACCCTTTACCCTAGCTCTTAACCCTAACATGCGACTTTGGACACATAAAGGTTCCTGCACTACTTTGATGTGACTTTGATGCTACTTGAGTGCTAGAGAGTGAGTTAACATTTAACTCTAACCCTAGCCCTCAACCCTAACATTTAACCCTAACCTCAGCCTTTAACCCTAACATGCGACTTTGAACACATAAAGATTCCTGCACCAATTCGATAAGAGAGTGTATAGTCACATCAAAGTCACACTACATGAACAGAACTGTCATACTTTCCTATTAACAAACAAACACAATGCAAAACTGATCAAATGCTTAAAAAACGCAATACCTGTGTTTTTGGTGCGGGTCAGTTGAAGTCTATTACATGCAAAATGCAATCTGCTGCGGGAAAAGTCCCTGAGCCTTTCCAAAAAATGCACTGGCTCAAAACGTACAGATGTGAACTACATTCATAGGAAACCATGGTGAATGGACTGAGAAGCCAACACAGAAGCCCCCCCCCCCCATTTTATTTGTCTGTCCTGGCTTGCTCACTCATCTCAAACACCAACTCCTACAAGTGTAGAGATAGGAAGTCGCACAGCTGACCAATTATGCTATTCCCGTGTTCTTTTTGCTGGAGCCTGAAGATTGTAGCTGGGCCCCCTTGCCATGCATTGGGCCCCAGAATTCTCACAAAAAAACAAAGGGGGAGAGGGAACTGCACGATTGATAAGGTAAACATATCAACTCAGGAAATAAGCCCTGGGGCTCTATTGCAAAAAAGAGGCATATGAAACACATGGAGGTCAGCTCAGAGGGCTATCTAAACTACCATAACGGGGAGCCTCTGGGACAAGGTTAAACCAAAAAAAAAAATTATAAAAAATTATATAAATGTTTATTACCGTATTTTCCGGCGTATAAGACGACTTTTTAACCCATGAAAATCTTCTCAAAAGTCGGGGGTCGTCTTATACGCCGGGGGTCGTCTTAGGGCCGGTTCACACTTGAGCGGCGCGACTTCGCAGCCCGTTCACATCTAGGTGACTTGTCAGGCGACTCAAGTCGTCTCAATCCTGTGCAATGGAACCGTTCTAATAGGAGCTTCGCTCCGACTTAGAAAAATAGTTCCTGAACGATTTTCAGGGCGATCTCAGCGCAGCTTACATTGACTTCTATGATAGAAGTCTCCTTACAAGCCGCATTGAGATCACCTCGAGTGGGGCGACTTGCTTCGCCCTGGCAAGTCGCGCCGCTCAAGTGTGACAGAAACTTTAGGGACAGGCGCCCTCTAGCTGAGGGCAGGCAGGGAGAGCTGACCCAATCCAAGCAGGCTTTGTATGCAGTGTGCAGGAAATACATCGCTTGCCGTGATTGGCTGTTTGTGACAGTTTTCCTGCTAAGTACCTGCATGTCATAAGCATTTGAATTAAAATTACCATATTGGAATAAAATCTGATGTTTTTTATTTGGTGTGCATTGGAAGAGGGGTAGTCTTATATGGTGAGTATAACCCAAACCCTATATTTTAACAGGAAAAGTAGAAGGTCGTCCTATACATTCAGTCATCTTATACGCCGGAAAATACGGTAATTCATGTAAACGTCAAAAACTTAAAAAAACAGACAATGGGGGTGACAACAATATCCCTCCACCACATGAATATGAAAACGTTGTCAGAATACCAGTTAAAAAGATCATCTGGACGCCATCCACTCTCTCAAGCATCCATACCATGCAATCATCAATTAACTTTAAATAGGAATTAAGTAATGGTGTAGGAAGTCCATGGCTGGATAAATGAAAAGAGTAGCTGAACCATGTGTAATAGCAAAATGTGTTATAAGACCCACTTATGATTCATTCATAAGGTAACTAGGTGTATCCAAAGTTCACACAGAACAGATACAATGCACAGAAGTTGGTGTAGCTGGCAAGATCAGGAGTGTGAATAACGGTATTGAGAAGTTCATTGCAGTATACATGGGGGACACCAATCATGCACTCACTGAGCCGGCTGGTGCCAGTAATAGAGTCCCCGATAGTCCCAGACATCTGCAAGCTTAAAATATCCTCACACTTGTAAATCCCTGCACAGGGATGGGTGACACTATGAGGAGTAGGTAAATATCATAAATCCAGAGTCACAGAGGAATGATGGGTAATGATAATCAGAGTGATCTCACCCAATGTAATGAAGTCTCAGCTCTCCACCCGTGCTCACTCCGACCGTCATCCAGTGTAGATGTGAAAACTCCAAGGTCACCATCGCTACTGATGTCCAAAGTGGAGCCACCTGTGAAACGCCAAACCAGCTGGTCCTGGCGTCTGATCTGGGATCCACCAGAATTCAACCTAGGTTGCCTTGCTGTTTATCAGGTACATCAACAGAAGGAAAAATCCAAAGTCCATACAGGCAATATCCAAGTCTTCATCAGACCTAGTATAATGGCATTGCAAACCATCAAAGCTAAGGAGCACTAGAATCAGAGTTATGCAGATATTTTCTGTCTTTTACTGATCCAGTCTTATAGTGAGAGGTCCGCTGATCAGTGACTTCCAGTGGAAACAACTAGAGTTAAATGACATCCTAGATTTTATTGGTCACCAAGAGGATTTGATGATGGGAAGATAAATTTCAAAACAAAACATTTATACTCTTGCATTTTATGTGGATGTCCCTCCATCTATGTGTTTTTTTGGTGGTCATCATGAATGGGAGATATTTTCTTTTTGTGTAAACAAATGTCAGACATGCTTGTTCTTAATAAATGGACCCACTGTATAGTAGACAGCTATTCAGTACCACTCTGATTATACATGAATGCAGGCAGCCTGCAAGCACTGAGCTAGAAAACACTAGTAATGATAAATCACACCCGTATTTACCCCTTGAAGATATGATCCACTAGGGAAATTTGTTTTGTCAATATCCATGGTGTTTTACAGTACTTGAGCTATAACTCATCATTAGAAAATATTGCCATGATGCCTTTTTTTCTTTTGTGGACAGTCCAGAATGTACAAATACAATATGTCAATTTCACCTCCAGAGCCCTGAAGCCAAGCTGGTGTGAGATGTCACCTTAATGTGATAGTGGTTATCTCTGACAGCAATTAAACATAGCTCACTACACAGAGCACAGGGAAGAGAAACAGCTGTGGAATACTCTGATACAAACAAAAAAATGTTCTCACCTTTTCCCTTAGGAAAATGTCCATAGGGGTACCAGACTTGTTAAAGAATGCCAAAGAGATTTCTCAAATTACATGAGACAAAGGCACTATTATCTATCCATTGCTAATTGGATGAGTGAAGAATTCTTTCTTATGTTCAGAATGTTCTTTATTATTATACAGGATTTATATAGCGCCAACAGTTTGCACAGCACTTTACAATATGAGGGCAGACAGTACAGTTGCAATACAATTCAATACAGAATGAACAGCTCTTGCAGTGCTATCTGTTCTTACAAATAAATAGCAAATGCCTTCAGGTGGATTGATTGACCATCTCACATCTGTTGTCCCTTAAGACAGCAAAGGCTGACTATTCTGCAGGGGATAGGACCAATCATTCAGATAAAATAAAGGTTTGTACAACTGCTATTTTTACCCTGCAGATAGGTTGGCACAACAGCTGTCATCCCATGGCTCCTTTCTCCTCCTACCTACCCTTGCTTTAGTCTTAAAGTCTTAAAGTCAAATTCCATCTTGGGCGGAAACATGTTTAATTGGATTCATTTTTGACACGAGACTAGCATGCAAAAAACCCCAAAAACAGACGATCATTTGTTCTATATTCTCATTGTATGTAGGAGCTTTAAGCTGACCATAGATGGAGCGATTTGATTTCCTTCAACCACGGATTGCAGGAAATAAATTGCTCAAAATCCCTCCCATGGAGCTATTGTGTTCTTGGGTCGGGAGGAGCTGTCCCGGCCTGGAGAACACACAGCGATTATTTGCATGGAAAATCTGACAGGTTGGTAGTACTCAAGTTGATGGATTGATCAACTTGGGTACAATCAGCCTGCCCATACATGGTTCAAATCTCAGCTGGTCCCTACTGGACTGGCAGAGATTCAAACCGTCTATGGCTGGCTTAAGTTGTAGAATTTTAAAACCTGTAAATCTGTACCATATATAGGGGTGGAAGGCAGATGTGATAAAGGAAATCTCCCATTTACTTATATTTTAGGGTATTCAGGCACCAAAGTACCAGTTGTGCCAAGGTATTGTCTGGTATGGTTTGACTGTCTGGAACAGCAACAGAACAACAGGCAGATAGCTTAATTGAATGAGAAGGTCGACAAGTACTAGATAACCTGCTCTGAGGAAAGAGATACAGGTAGCAGCAGATTTACTTTAACACAACACCTAGCTCACCAATAATGGAGCAGGCAACCGTATTACAGTCAACAGGCAGGGACAACATCAGAGGGACAAGCCATAGGTCAACAATGTAGATGTAGACTTAACTGGTATGATCATTGTTAGTAAAAGGTTACTGATCAACAGTGTAATGACAGAATAAATGTGCCTACAGACATAAACTTCTGGACAGACTGCAACAATCTAATGTCTGAGGGTCCTTTATGACCCCAGCTAAAGTTCCCTGGGTGTGCCTTCTTGTAGGGAATAATGCAATGGCTTTTCCTAGCCAATTGATAATTTTTCCCCTTTCAAAAAATCAACACTTAATTGCTTACCTTCCCTTTCATAGGTATAATCAAATTGGCCTATTGTAAACTTATGTGTTTATACAATGATCCTATCTGTTAAGCAATCATTTGGTGGCCAGGTAACCCATGCACTGCTACTCATGGTCTATGGATCTTTTAGCAAAGTGAATGTATGTGGTCCACCTACAACCACTTCGACTGATACCTGCATTATCCTTAAAGTGTTACTAAAACCACAACAGTAAAATCTGTCTGTATAGGCAGAATACCATGCTTATTATACTCACTGTGGAACTTAAGGGGTTAATCCTTTGCATTCTGTAAAAAGACTCTTTGATCCTGTATGGACAGATCCTTCCCCTCCAGCAGGATCTCTCTTGGCAAGGCCAGATAAGACACAGTCAGAGTAGTCCCCCTGCACATGCTCAGTTTGGTCTCTATTGCTAGAGAGAATATTTCCTGTTTGAGCTGAGCTTTTCAGGTCATATGATATTGACATCACACATGTGGGTGCGTATACAGATCCCAAATGACAGCCCAGTCCCTCCCTCCTCCATGCACAGTAACTAAAAAAGAACACAGTGGGTGGGATGTCACATCTTGACTGATGGATGAACCACCTTCCATAACAGCATGAGGACACAGACTGTAGTAGACATCTCATCTCCTCCTACCTGAACACTCAACACTTGGGCAAACCCAGCAGTTTATCACGTGCCCGTGGTATACAGATCAGCCGAAAAGGTATATAGTGGCAGTATTTTAATGTAAAAAGAAGATTTATAAGCTGTGGGCACTGTGGAGGGGGTAATTATTTTCATACTACTGGGTTTAGTTACACCCTAAGTTTAAAGCAGATGAAGAACATTTGGACTGATCAGATTTTGCTATTCGTGCAAGTTATGAAATCACTTAAATTTAGACCAATCGAAGGGTGACCATACACAGATCTAAAAAAGGACTCACATATTGTAGTGCAAGGATCCTTGTGAATTAGTTCTCCTCTATGGCTGTGCTGGTGTTATAATGCAGAAAAAAAAAAACATGGAAAAAGCAAGTGTTTTCATTGGAAAAGGGGAATGCTTGGCACTTGGCTGTAAGAGATTTTTTTAACATGTCAATAAATTTATAGGACACGGAAATACACAGCTCAATTATCCCTGTCGGTATATGGTAAATAAGTCTTGATTTAAACATTCCCATGTTCGTTTTTATGTGCATTATCTACAATTATGGTTTTGGAATAGCATTGTACCAAATAGGCCCTTGTGGGAGATTAGCTTGTGTGGATTACCTTTCCAGGGAAGAAGGCAGCTTGTAGGCAAAACTTTCTTTAAATCTGGCTGGTTGACAGGTTTATTTTTGATAAAAGGTTGCAGGTTTTAAAACAAACAAAAATAGCAAAAACAAAACCTTGCCATCTGGTGTTAAACTAATACAGGCAGGATACCTCCCTATATGATGTCGGGCTTGTCCCTGACACCTTCGAACAAACAAATGCAAATCTTTACCTTTTTGCAGTCTTTAGAGCAACCAAACTCATGCTCTGAGCTCCCTCAGTCTAGCCTACTGAGTCCCAGGGTGAGCTCCTGTCAGATCTCTTCCTGGTAATTATATGCAGCTGGAGAGGGATCTGGGCGGACCAGAAACTCTGGGCCGGAACCAGCTCTGCCACGGTGGCTGGCAAAACCCCTTTCGGACTCTCACCAGTCCACTCCAAGTGAACGCATGCGAGGCGACAGATAACGCCCGTCCACTATCGCACCTTGCATAATGTCATACCCTATAACACATGTTGATAAACAACAAGCATCACACAGACGTAAATGGTTGCATTTATCAGATGTTACAATACTAGCACATGTGAATCACTCAGTTATTTATATGTGATATATATTTCTATATACTGTATTTATGCACAGTATATACATAAAGTATATGCTGCGTGTATATCTATATCTATATATATATATATATATATATGGCAAAAAGTCAGGATTGCTGCACACGAAATTTTAATAAAAGATATAAAAATATACAAAAAAATATCAAAATGTTCCCAATAAATCAATCGACAGTTTCGGGCTAATACAACAGTTCACGCCCCCTTCTTCAGGTTTCTGTTTCTACCTGAAGAAGGGCGTGAACTGTTGTATTAGCCTGAAACTGTCAATTGATTTATTGGGAACGTTCTGATACTTTTTTGTATAGTTTTCTATCTTTTATTAAAATTTCGTGTGCAGCAAGCCTGACTTTTTGTCTTATATATGGCCCTTGGGTAGGGTTTGATTGTGCGCACCGTGAAGAAGTCTGTGTGCTGTTCACCCTCACCTGGTTACTATATATATATATATATATATATATATATATATATATATATATATATAAATCCACCTGTGAGTATCAATACTTCATCAACCATTTAAACCATTTCTGCATGTCAATTTATCCACGCTATTCCATTTTTCAAGAAAAAAATTTGATTCCAGTTCAAATTCCTTTCTATGACCTCGACTGTATGCTGCTATTTTCCATCTGTGTTTGTCCATGTGTTTTGCATCCAGAATTCCCAATTTAACAAATTACATAAAATGCTCTTCTTTTACACAAACATAAAAATGTTGTTTTTGTTAGTCCCATAAAAAAGCAAAGCATGTGGTATCCACCATTGTTGAACCCTTCTAAATGCAGCACACATTGCCAGAGTGTTATGGACGGAGACGTAGTCGCTCGCCTGCATATTCAATTCCTCGTAGCTGTGAAGTAAAAGCACATGCTGACAATTCGACGTATGGATTATATTACTGTAAGGATTCCAGTGTGTTTTTATTTAACACAGCGGAACGCTAAAATCACTCGTTAAAATGTGGCATTGCCAAAAGTTGGTGGTTTAGTGATTCATAGCTCATTTAGCGCTAGTGAAATAAAAACATTTATATAACTCTTTAAAATATACGTATTCAAGCAGAGTTTAGGATGGACTCTGTGATGACTATAAGGATGGAAATTGACGCTAACCATTGTCCAAATCACACCCATAAAGACCTGAGCTGACTTTGCTGTGTGCGTGTCTGGATGGTATGCGCTTTG
>BLSH010209547.1:40889-64204 GCA_018402905.1 Glandirana rugosa | reverse complement strand
TTTCTACCTGAAGAAGGGCGTGAACTGTTGTATTAGCCTGAAACTGTCAATTGATTTATTGGGAACGTTCTGATACTTTTTTGTATAGTTTTCTATCTTTTATTAAAATTTCGTGTGCAGCAAGCCTGACTTTTTGTCTTATATATGGCCCTTGGGTAGGGTTTGATTGTGCGCACCGTGAAGAAGTCTGTGTGCTGTACCCCTCACCTGGTTACTAAATATATATATATATATATATATATATATATATATATATATCATTGGTCCACTCCCCATGTCGTGTGTCTGAAGAATAAATATATGTTTTCTATCTTTTATTAAAATTTCGTGTGCAGCAAGCCTGACTTTTTGTCTTATATATGGCCCTTGGGTAGGGTTTGATTGTGCGCACCGTGAAGAAGTCTGTGTGCTGTACCCCTCACCTGGTTACTATATATATATATATATATATATATATATATATATATATATATCCACCTGTGAGTATCAATACTTCATCAACCATTTAAACCATTTCTGCATGTCAATTTATCCACGCTATTCCATTTTTCAAGAAAAAAATTTGATTCCAGTTCAAATTCCTTTCTATGACCTCGACTGTATGCTGCTATTTTCCATCTGTGTTTGTCCATGTGTTTTGCATCCAGAATTCCCAATTTAACAAATTACATAAAATACTCTTCTTTTACACAAACATAAAAATGTTGTTTTTGTTAGTCCCATAAAAAAAGCAAAGCATGTGGTATCCACCATTGTTGAACCCTTCTAAATGCAGCACACATTGCCAGAGTGTTATGGACGGAGACGTAGTCGCTCGCCTGCATATTCAATTCCTCGTAGCTGTGAAGTAAAAGCACATGCTGACAATTCGACGTATGGATTATATTACTGTAAGGATTCCAGTGTGTTTTTATTTAACACAGCGGAACGCTAAAATCACTCGTTAAAATGTGGCATTGCCAAAAGTTGGTGGTTTAGTGATTCATAGCTCATTTAGCGCTAGTGAAATAAAAACATTTATATAACTCTTTAAAATATACGTATTCAAGCAGAGTTTAGGATGGACTCTGTGATGACTATAAGGATGGAAATTGACGCTAACCATTGTCCAAATCACACCCATAAAGACCTGAGCTGACTTTGCTGTGTGCGTGTCTGGATGGTATGCGCTTTGTCTACAATTAATGACGTTTTCAATGTTGTGGGTTTCGTGCAACTGAAGAGACTGTAACAGATCCTAAGTGTCTGATGTGTTCAGAGTTTTGCTGGAATAGTCATGGCAGCCAAATATTCCAAAGGAGGATCAAAGTAAAAGTTAAACTCTTAAAAATATATTAAACTATAAATAATGGCAAAAAAGGAGGAAAACGCCCAAACCGTTCAGTATAGCAACACATCACCAAAGGTATAAAGCTTGATTTGTATATTTCAAGGATACAGCTTTGTTATGGGTCACAACTATGTCATGGGAACGCGTATTTTGATTATTTTTCAAATAGTTATTTACAGGTGGAGCATAGTCTGTGACTGATCCACGTCTTCGAAAATTCTTTTGCTCGCTTTCAGTTGTGTCTTTTTATCTTCATTTGCCAATTTATTGCAGTCTTACAAATTCCCAATGAAAACTAATAAATTCAATGATACATAAATTCAGAAATTTAACTAGACATCATGCATTTTCTACTCAAGCAGCACACAGTAATTCATGTAACACTCAGGCTTGTGTTTGAAGCCACACCACAGAGAGCAGTGTCAAGGGAGGCAAGTCCTCTATAGGTACAGCGTTGAATAGTCAGCCCATAAATCTGGTCTATGGTACTGCTACCTGTCCTCAAAGTAGTGGGCAGTAAGGGGAATACTACTAAGTATGGCTTATTGTTAGACAGCAGCATGTTTCTCTATGCTGTTTGTTCTCATAGATACACTATTTTGTGAAAAGTATTGCGACGCCTGCGTTTACACGCACATGAACTTTAATGGCATCCCAGTCTTAGTCCATAGGATTCAATATTGAGTTGGCCCACCCTTTACAGCTATAACAGCTTCAACTCTTCTGGGAAGGCTGTCCACAAGATTTAGGAGTGTGTCTATGGGAATGTTTGACCATTCTTCCAGAAGCGCATTTGTGAGCTCAGGCACTCATGTTGGACAAAGCAAGGTCCATAAAGACATGGATGAGCGAGTTTGGGATGGAAGAACTTGACTGGCCTGCACAGAGTCCTGACCTCAACCCAATAGAATACCTTTGGAATGAATTAGAGTGGAGACTGTGAGTCAGGCCTTCTTATCCACATCAGTACCTGACCTCACAAATGCGCTTCTGGAAGAATGGCCAAACATTCCCATAGACACACTCCTAAACCTTGTGGACAGCTTTCCCAGAAGAGTTGAAGCTGTTAAAGCTATATAGGGTTCAATATTTAGTTGGCCCACCCTATGGACTAAGAATGAGATGCCATTAAAGTTTATCTACGTGTAAAGGTAGTCATCCCAATACTTTTGACAATATAGTGCATTTTCTCACTACAGAAAACCTAGGCACATAGCCTAAATATGGCCAGGTGGCATTTTTAGGGTCTTAGTGTAAGGACTTTCCATTAAGGTGGAAAACACCATTTTGGTTTTGGTTTGTGTCTTTTTAACTAAATCGTGAAAGAATACTAAAATGAAAGGTCTAAAAACATTTGGCAGAAGACCATAGGCAGACATATAGGGGTTGATTTACTAAAGCTTGAAAGTGCAAAATTTGGTGCAGCTCCACACAGAAACCAATCAGCTTCAAGGTTTTATTGTCAAAGCTTGATTGAACAAGCTGAGGTTAGAAGCTGATTGGCTAGCATGCACAGCTGCACCTGTTTTCGCCCTCTCCAGCTTTAGTAAATCAACTCCATAGACACTTGCCACTTCATCCCTTTAAATTTGCAGGACACGCTCGTGACAAAACAGAGCAGGGTAGTGTCAGATATTAGGGCAAGAAAATAGAAGCCCATTCTACTTCTCATCAAGCGCAGCCTGAAGAGAAACCCTCCACCTACACTTGAACTGTCATCTGAAGCCTGGTATGGGTGATTGCTACTTTTAATTATTTTTATTTATTCTGATGTGTCATACCATTGAATTCACTATTATTTACAACCTCTTAACCACTGTATTGATTCCCAACACATGATTGTTCTTTATATGGCCAACCTTTTGGGATACATATACCCACTTTGGCATATATTGATGTTGTGATACGCTACTGCGCTGACACAAGTTCTTTTAGTGTCAGATATTAGATATTAAAGATTCTAGCAGCACCTATAATACTGTAAATGAATGAAGATTCCATACAGTGGAGACACTAATATACAGTATTTATTATTGTACTATTATTGTGCAACAGTCAAGCTTTATTACTATATTATTATTATTATTATGATACAGGATTATATAGGGCCAACAGTTTATGCAACACTTTACATTGTAGAGGGGGGACAGTACAGTGCCTGAAGAGAGAGCTGCTTGACGGCGCCCCCATTGGGGTGGGGGTCACTCTGGGTTCCTTGAGGGACTGGGAGCCTGAGGATTCTTAACTACCAATCTTGGACTTACTGGCTTTAAGGATCTTTGCCAAACATGGACAATATGGACCCTGTGCTACATCAGATGGATTATTTACCTATCATGGACCCTGCCTCCAATGGACACCAAGGACTCTCTGCTGTTATTCAGATATGATTACTACCCTATGGGCAATAAAGCAGCTTGTACTGGAATTCATGTGAGAAGCTAACTGATAAGAACTGTTCCTGTGTGTTGCCTTTCTCCAGTAAAGTTTCTGTTGACTGTTAATGCCTGGTCTGAAGTTTCTTCTTAAGTGATGTATTGCAAGGCATATCCAAAGAATAGGGTTTGTAACAAGGGGAATGTAGGTTAGAGTAGATACAGTGCACAGTCCAGCAGGTAGTTTGCTGTCTAGTGCAGGTTATAGTGCCGGTGCTAGGGATAACCATATATGTATCATAGCTTACCGCATGCAACCAGCCAGGGATGGGTGACTGGTGTAGGGTCACGGTTACTCTGGTAGTGAAGGGGTGTTATACTCATCCCCTTCACTAGCAGCTGGGTCCCTGTATTTTGGGACCACACCTGTGGCACAGAGTGCCTAGGGACCTAACCCGGGAGTCATGGGAGAGATATAGATGGGCCCCTAAGAGACAGATAGAGTGAGCACGTAGTTACAGAGTGAGGTTCATTTCCTGTATCCACTGGTAACTGTGGACATGTCACTGGAAGTGCGGTGACAGTTATTGCTGGGCTGGCGGATGGCGGTAAAGGCTCTGCAGCACTGGTTTCTAAATGCTGCGCACCTGCAGGTTGGTGTTCTCTAACTGTGGTAGTGTTTGTAGTGTTTAGTGTTAACAACACAGTCAGTTAGCCATGGATTAATAGAAGGTTAACCCCTTGCCAACAGTTTGCAAATGGTTTACCGGGATTATGGCTGAAAATTGTTTTTATCAGCTGGCTTTCTCTGGAAAGCATTCTGAGTGGATCATGAGCCGCTGGAACGCTTTCAGAAGCGTCTGGATGCCCTCCCCTCCCGTCGTGTTTCTCGGGCTTACGGTTTCCATCGGTTCGCCTGAGAAATGATACAATGGTGCAGCTGGCTGCTCCTATAGGTGATCAAAGAGTAAATCCTCTTTGATCACCTCTATGGCCTTGGAGGACCGGAGCGGTGTCATGACATCACTTCCAGTCCAGGCTGGATGTAAATATTTTTTTTAAAGCAAGCAATCAATTTTTTCATCTTTTGCTTTTCAAGGTAAAGAAGAGATTTGGGGGTTTTTGACCCCAGATCTCTCCATAAAGAGGACCTTCATCCTTATTTCTATTACATGGGATGTTTACATTCTATGTAATAGGAATAAACATGATAAAAACATTTTTTTTAAAGGGACAGCGTAAAAATAAAAAGTAATATAAAAGTGAGTACACCCCTCACATTTTTTTTAAATATTTTATTCTATCTTTTCATGTGACAACACTGAAGAAATGACACTTTGCTACAATGTAAAGTAGTGAGTGTACAGCTTGTATAACAGTGTAAAATTGCTGTCCCCACAAAATAACTCAACACACATCAATTAATGTCTAAACCGCTGGCAACAAAAGCGAGTACACCCCTAATTGAATATGTCCAAATTGGGTCCAAAGTGTCAATATTTTGTATGGCCACCATTATTTTCCAGCACTCCCTTAACCCTCTTGGGCATGGAGTTCACCAGAGCTTCACAAGTTGCCACTGGAGTCCTCTTCCACTCCTCCATGACGACATCACGGAGCTGGTGGATGTTAGAGACCTTGCGCTCATCCACCTTCTATTTGAGGATGCCCCACAGATGCTCAATAGCGTTTAGGTCTGGAGACATGCTTGGCCAGTCCATCACCTTTACCCTCAGCTTCTTTAGCAAGGCAGTGGGCGTCTTGGAGATGTGTTTGGGGTCGTTATCATGTTGGAATATTGCCCTGGGGCCCAATCTCCGAAGGAAGGGGATCATGCTCTGCTTCAGTATGTCATAGTACATGTTGGCATTCATGGTTATCTCAATGAACTGTAGCTCCCCAGTGCCGGCAGCACTCATGTAGCCCCAGACCATGACACTCCCACCACCATGCTTGACTGTAGGCAAGACACACTTGTCTTTGTACCTCTCACCTGGTTTCCGCCACACAGGTTTGACACCATCTGAACCAAATAAGTTTAACTTGGTCTCATCAGACTACAGGACATGGTTCAAGCAATCCATGTCCTTAGTCTGCTTGTGTTCAGCAAACTGTTTGCGGGCTTTCTTATGCATCATCTTTAGAAGAGGCTTTCTTCTGGAATGACAGCCATGCAGACCAATTTGATGCAGTGTGCAGCGTATGGTCTGAGCACTGACACGCTGACCCCCCACCCCTTCAACCTCTGCAGCAATGATGGCAGCATTCATACATCTATTTCCCAAAGACAACCTCTGGATATAATGCTGAGCATGTGCACTCCTTTTTGGTCAACCATGGCGAGGTCAGTTCTGAGTGGAACCTGTCCTGTTAAACTGCTGTTATGGTCTTTTCCACCATGCTGCAGCTCAGTTTCAGGGTCTTGGAAATCTTCTTATAGCCTAGGCCATCTTTATGTAGAGCAACAATTCTTTTTTTCAGATCCTCAGTGTTCTTTGCCATGAGGTGCCATGTTGAACTTCCAGTGACCAGTATGAGAGAGTGAGAGCGATAACATCAAATTTAACACACCTGCTCCCTATTCCTACCTGAGACCTTGTAACACTAATGAGTCACATGACCCTGGTGAGGGAAAATGGCTAATTGGGCCCAATTTGGACATTTTAACTTAGGGGTGTACTCACTTTTGTTGCCAGCGGTTTAGACATTAATGGATGTGTGTTGAGTTATTTTGAGGGGGAAGCAAATTTACACTGTTATACAAGCTGTACACTCACTACTTTACATTATAGCAAAGTGTAATTTCTTCAGTGTTGTCACATGAAAAGATAGAATAAAATATTTACAAAAATGTGAGGGGTGTACTCACTTTTGTGAGATACTGTAAATAAGGCAAAACTATTTAACCACTTGCCGACCGCTGATTGGCATTTGATGGCGGCAAAGTGGCTCTGTAAGGCGAACCACCTGATCGTGCACAGTGAGCGCGCGCTACCGGAGGCGCGCCCGCGCGCTCACTGTGTCCGGGGGGGCCAGGGAGCGGGTGCGGCGGAGTCGATCTCCGCCGGCCACCCGCGATGCCCCCCCCGGAGTGAAGGATGTAAACACGGACCTCCGTTCTGTGAAGGGGGAAGGGCTGTGATCACAGCCTTCCTGTACATGGAGGCTGTGACCACTTCCCTTCCCCAGCTAGGGCAGTCCCCATACAGTTAGAACACGCCCAGGGAACATAGTTAACCCTTAGAGCGCCCCCTGCAGGTTAACCCCTTCACTGCCAATGGCATTTACACAGTAATCAGTGCATTTTTATAGCACTGATCGCTGTATAAATGCCAATGGTCCCAAAAAAGTGTCAAAATGTTCCGACATGTCCGCTGAAATATCGCAGTACCGCTAAAAATCGCAGATCGCCGCCATTAATAGTAAAAAAAATAAAAAAAATAAAAACCCCAAAAGTGAATTCTCATCATCCGTAAACGCGACCACTTTTGCGCAAACCAATCAATAAACGCCGATTGCGATTTTTTTTTATCACAAATATGAGGAAGAATATAAATCGGCCAAAACCGATGAAAAAAAATGTTTTTTTATATTTTTTTTTTGGATCTGTATTTTAGCAAAAAGTAAGAAATTTGGGTTTTTTTGCAAAATTGTCGCTCTTCTTTTGTTTATAGCGGCGATCAGAAATGATGCAGCGGTGATCAAATACCACCAAAAGAAAGCTCTATTTGTGGGAAAAAAAGGACGCAAATTTCGTTTGAGTACAACGTCGCGCAATTGTCAGTTAAAGCGACGCAGTGCCGAATTGCAAAAAGGGCTCCGGTCCTAAAGCTGGAAATCCTTCCGGGGCTGAAGTGGTTAAAGTGCCCCATCCCTTCATGCTCATGCACAGGAGCGAACGCATACGTAAGTCCTGCACCATATGTAAACGGTGTTCGCACCACACATGTGAGGTATCACCACGAACATTAGAGCCAGAGCAATAATTCTAGTGCTAGACCTCTCTTGTAACTCTAAACAGGTAACCTGTAAAGGTGTTTAAAACATTGCCTATGTAGATTTTTAAATACTGTAGTTTGTCTTCATTCCACTAGCGTGCATACTTTTAAAGCGCATCTATTTACTCGGCATAACATCATCTTTCACACTTTACCAAAAAAAAATGGGGTATATATTGTGCTTTGCTTGCTGCTCTCCTCAGATCAGGGCAATCTTTCAAACAAAATGAAAGACACAAAAAAAAGGGGCACATCAGCCTTATTCATCAGAGCTCTGATAAAGGGAACATGTCACTTGAAACCCATTAGCTACGACATCTGCCATTCAGTGTCCCTTTCGTCTTCTCCAGTGTGTGAGTGGTGCATAACAAGGCTGACTTTTTGGTTTATTTATGCATTCATGGCCAAGTGGGTTTGTGGGCATATTTCTTATGTACTTTCTACAATTAATATTATCAGAGGTAATACAGGAGGCTGGTGCACACCCCCCCCCCCCCCTTTTTTTTGTGTATCTAGATTGTCTGCTGTGGGGTTGGGGTAAAAATAGGGTTTGAAAAGGACAATATTATTTCACTGACAGGGTGGTAGATGAAAAAAAATGTCTGCAGGCCTACTATTATAGCGATACTTAAATTTAAAAACAACTTGAAATGAGAAAAAGACTGTATAAAAGCTCAACCATTCTTAATTAAAACAAAAAAGTTGGACGGGAGTTTGTTCTTTATGTGACATAATATTTTATGCTTTTGTATTTAAAGCTGGGTGCTTGCAGCAAAAATATAATTTTGCTGAATTGTGGCCTGGCCTGAAAGATTATTGACCTTTCCAGATGAAGTGTCACATGTAACGATAAATGCCTATTCAGCTCTTTGGTATTGAGAACACATATCATTACATATTTTATTGTTTCCAGGGCACTGAGACACTTACCACCCATGAAGGGCTGGCGAGCTTGACGTATATCTATATACCCTTAAAATCCATGCGTCTGGTTAGACGTTATTCTTTCATGAGATCTAATCCTACCACTGCCGTGCACAGCCCAATCATTTCTCAGACTTGACAAAAGGAAAACCAAATGTAATTCTACGGCTTTCTTAAGTAGAATGAAACCACATGTGACTCATGATGGAAAATATGGCACTTCATACACAGGAAGGCTCAAGGCCTTGTGCACAAGCCAGCTCAATGGCAACCCTTAAGCTAGGTATTGGTGAGAGCATTTTATGCTGCTTGTTAGAGAAATCCTCTGTTGAAGTGGTAATTCCGCTCAATCACTCCCAGCTTTCACTTCCTCTCTGCTCTTTACAGGTTTCAAGTTTTCAGGATGGTTCACACTCCCGAAAATCTTCTGGAATTTCTCCAGGCAGGTTCTAATGATATATAATTCTTTATAATGATGCTTAAAATAGCTGTTATTCACTGTTTCTAAAACCCGTATAATTTAGCACTTACAGAAAGCAGAGCTATGGATCTCAGAATATGCTATTGTATAATATCTTATGCTAGATCTAAAGATCTGTGTGACTGTTCATCCAAGATTGGATTTTTCCCAAAATTGGATATCCAAAGCTATTGTTTCGTGACAAATCCATGTTAAAAGGCTTAGTGATGAGCTAGTACTTTGAAAATAGGGAGGGATCCTGCTTTAAATAAACTTGACTAACAAAGAAATGTCCTACTTGAACACAAAACCACAGTGCTTACGTGTACAGACACATGCTAGATGGGTAGCAGTATGGATAGTAAACCACAGCATGTGTCTATATGTTTGCCTGTGGTCTTCTGCCAAATGTTTTAAGGCCTTTAATTTTAGTATTCTTTCCCTATTTAGATATGAGGTCACAAACCAAAGCAGCATTGCAGGGTGGTAATGAGTAGTAACATTTGTGTTGCAGCCAGAATTATTATGTTACCAGTAATTTAATTTACCAACAAAATATATATAGAAATTGGTCCTCTAGCATGGTCACAAACACATAATCAAACAAAACATCACCTAACATATTCTGTGCCTGAATAACTGTAAATTTTCCACTTTCTGTCGAATATAGTATCTCACAAAAGTGACTGCACCCCATACATTTTTGTAAATATTTTATTATATCTTTTCATGTGACAATACTGAAGAAATGATGCTTTGTTACAATGTAAAGTAGTGAGTGTACAGCTTGTATAACAGTGTAAATTTGCTGTCCCCTCGGAATAACTCAACACACAGCCATTTCCCCATAAGGGAAAATGTCCAAATCAGACCCAAAGTGTCAATATTTTGTGTGGCCACCATTATTTTAAAGCACTGCCTTAACCCTCTTGGGCATGGAGTTCACCAGAACTTCATAGGTTGCCACTGGAGACCTTGTGCTCCTCCACCTTCCGTTTGAGGATGCCCCACAAATGCTCAATAGGGTTTAAGCCTGGAGACATGCCTGGAGACATGCTTGGCCAGTCCATCACCTTTACCCTCAGCTTTTTTTAGCAAAGCAGTGGTCATCTTGGAGGTGTGTTTGGGGTCGTTATCATGTTGGAATACTGCCCTGCGGCCCAGCCTCCGAAGGGAGGGGATCATGCTCTGCTTCAGTATGTCACAGTGCATGTTGGCATTCATGGTTCCCTCAATGAACTGTAGCTCCCCAGTGCTGGCAGCACTCATGCAGCCCCAGACCATGACACTCCCACCACCATGCTTGACTGTAGGCAAGACACACTTGTCTTTGTACTCCTCACCTGGTTGCCACCACATACGCTTGACACCATCTGAACCAAATATGTTTATCTTGGTCTCATCAGACCACAGGACATGGTTCCAGTAAACTTCAGCAAACTGTTTGAGGGCTATCTTGTGCATCACCTTTAGAAGAGGCTTCCTTCTGGGATGACAGCCATACAAACCAATCTGATGCAGTGAGCGGGCTATGGTCTAAGCACTGACAGGCTGACCTCCCCCCCCCTTCAACCTCAATGCTGGAAGCACTTATATGTCTATTTCCCAAAGACAACCTCTGGATATGATGCTGAACACGTGCACTCAACTTCTTTGGTCAACCATGGCAAGGCTTGTTCTGGGTGGAACCTGTCCTGTCCGCTGTATGGTCTTGGCCACCGTGCTGCAGCTCAGTTTCAGGGTCTTGGCAATCTTCTTATAGCCTAGGCCATCTTTATGTAACACCAATTCTTTTTTTCAGATCCTCAGAGAGTTCTTTGCCATAAGGTGCCATGTTGAACTTTCAGTGACGAGTATGAAAGAGTGAGAGCGATAACAACAAATTTAACACACCTGCTCCCCATTCACACCTGAGACCTTGTAACACTAACGAGTCACATGACACCAGGGAGGGAAAATGGCTAATTGGGCCCAATTTGGACATTTTCACTTAAGGGTGTACTCACTTTTCTTGCCAGCGGTTAAGGCCTCATGTACACTGCTGCTACTAAACAGATGTTTAGAGGCAGTTGGGTGTTTTTTCAGCTGCCCCTGAACTCTCCTCTATGTTATCTTATCAGTAAATGTACACAGGGTTGTTTACAGTCGTTTCTAGGTAGTTGAGTTTAGAAACTTTTTTTGGAAAGCAAAAAAATGTGTTCGGGATGAAAGTTCAGAAGCATTTAAAACGCCAAATGCCTGTAACAGCTTGTAAATGTGCCAAAACGCAGTAACTCGCGTCTAGGAGCGTTTTGTTTATAGATGTTTTTCATTAAAAGAACGCTTCTAGACACAAACGTGGCTAAATGCAGCATGCAAATGCGGCTAAACGGGTGTTTTTAAACGTCATTCAGGGGAGGCCGAAAAATGTCCCGTGTACGTGTAGCCTTAGACATTAACCACTTCACTCCCGGAAGGATTTCCTATGTTAGGACCAGAGCACGTTTTGCGATTCGGCACTGCGATGCTTTAACTGAAAATTGTGCGGTCATGCGACGCTGTACCCAAACGAAATTTACGTCCTTTTTTTCCCCACAAATAGAGCTTTCTTTTGGTGGTATTTGATCCCATCTGCGTCATTTCTGATCACCGCTATAAACAAAAAATGAGCGACAAATTTAAAAAAAAAACCCAATATTTCTTGCTTTTTGCTAAAATACAAAAAACAATTTTTTCCATCGATTTTGGCCGATTTATATTCTCCTTCATATTTTTGGTAAAAAAGTTTGTTATCGCCGTTTATTGATTGGTTTACGCAAAAGTTGCCGCGTTTACAAATCATGAGAATTAATTTCTGGCGTTTTTATAATTTTTTTTTTTACTGGTAATGGTGGCGATCTGCGATTTTTATCGGGACTGCAAGATTGGGTCGGACATTTTTGATACTTTTTTGGGACCAATGACATTTATACAGTGATCAGAAATTTAAATATCCACTGATTACTGCGTAAATGTCATTGGCAGTGATGGGATTAACCTGTGGGGGGCGATCCAGGGGTTAACTGTGTTCCCTGTGTGTATTCTAACTGTGAGGGGGCTGGGCTCTCAGGGGCACCAGAGATCTAACTGATCCCAGTGACAGGGATCAGTAGATCTCTGTCATGCTGCCTGCAGTGCGGGGGAACCGCCGTGTTTAAGCCGCGGACACACTCCTGCAGAGTGCGGCTGGCACAAGAGTGCGCCCGCTACTAGCCATGCATGTGCAGGTCGCCGTTTAAAAATGGCGATTCGCGGGATGCTGCCACTCTGCAGCAGTAAATGTACGCAAGCCGGCTGGGAACCGGTTAATGGCTGTGTGTTGAGTTATTTTGAGGGCACAGCAAATTTACACTGTTATACAAGCTGTACACTCACTACTTTACATTGTAGCAAAGTGTCATTTCTTCAGTGTTGTCACATGAAAAGATAGAATAAAATATTTACAAAAATGTGAGGGGTGTACTCACTTTTGTGAGATACTGTATATCTATTGCATGGTATTGTGCATTGAGATTCTAATATTTGCAGTTAGCATTTAAGTTGTAAGTTATTTTTAGGTACCGAAATCCCAGTGCCAGACATGTTGGCATATACCTTTACATAACAAGAACACCCCTAAATTTCATCATAACAGTCTATACTCCTTCACCCCCCAATTATCCCCTATCTTTACCACGTATCACATTCACACTAAGGCAGCCCATAGATGATTATTTTTTTTTTCGTTGAACCAGCACATTGACTGTGGATAGGGGAATCCTCTCGCTCTGCCTTTGTATTTTGGCGACTGTGAAGACTTCTCTGCCATCAGAATACACTGATTAGTGCTGTTTGTATTTAGCTGGTAGCGCTGACAGGACAATTGTACAGAAGTCGATCGGTAGATCCATCCTGCTCATACATGGATCGAAATTCAGCCAGTCCCTGCTGAACCAGCCAAATTTGATTAGGTCTTAGCAGCTTCTCAAGCTGTGGTCAGAAGCTAAGGTTACCAGATTTTTAACATGAGATCTGAAGACACCTACCATTTTTAACCACACCCACAAAATCACACTTCCTATTGTTAGCCACACCCTATTTTTACCACACCTTTAAACACTTGGTCACAGACTTTTGGAGCAAGAGGCATACATTCAAGGTATGAAGACAAAATGCATTGAGTGCTCCAAGTAGAGAAATGATGTGGGTCATATAGGGTGATGCAGTAAATTGTAGGTGTAGACAAGATGTAGTAAAAATGGGAGGGGCTTAAATGGATATGGCTATTGCCTTTGAAACAGTTTAACAGATCTGGGCCTGGGACCCATTAGAACTTTCAACCTGATTTCATAGGCATTTCCGGGTTGAATTTTTCAGCTCCAGCATCAATGTCTGTCTCCTTCTATTTATCACTGATGTATTGACCTATTTAAAAATGTTGCTGTACCTTGGTCAAATACCTAAATAATCTCTCTAAAGCCTGCCCAGTGCAGACAGTAACTTCTGGTTTGGAGAGATTCCCTCTTGCTCTGGAGATGAGTGCTCAAAGGCAGTTTAAGCAGCACCATTTTTTTTTTGTAATTTTCAATATGTCACATATACATCTGGCTTCTGTCCGCTGGCCTACATACCGATCAGAATTGTACTGGCCTACAGTATGTCAGCCTTCATATCAATATCTGTGAGGTCCCTTTAGATCTGAGTCCCAGGCTGCACAAGGCCTCCACTTATTACTACATTATTATACAGGATTTATATAGCTACGACAGTTTGCGCATCGCTTTACTACATTAGGGCAGACAGTACAATTACAATACAATTCAATTCAATACAGGAGGAATAAGAGGGCCCTGCTCATTAGAGCTTACAATCTAGGAGGTAGGGTCAAGTGATACGAAAGGGTAATATCTGTAGGAGATGATCTAATCCTAACTTATGCATGCGTTTGGATGAAGACCCCAGTGCTGAACTCCTCCCTGTCATTCATTAGTCTAATCATTCCCTTGTATGGCATAGAATACAGTTGGGCTCTACAAGGTCTAAATGATTGACCTGAACATTTTGAAAAAAAAACTGACAGGCATTATGAGGTGCAAAACATCAGCACTGTTCCTAAACAGGATTAAGACATGTTTTAGAACAGCTTTAACACAGCCTACAGTCCTGCATTTCTCCATTCACATTTCAGTTTTCAAACTTTGCCCCATTGTGATTAAAGGGTAACTGCGGCCTCTACTTAAAAAGAAAAAAAAATGGGCGTGCATAACCCAACTGAAAAGATGAGTATGATTCTCTTATTATGTGTGTAGGCAGGTTGAAGTATGTAAGCCATTACCCAGCAGGTCCAGGCTGGTTGAAAGAGTTAAGTGTTTCTTGCCAATTCCTGGGCTTTTGGTCCTTGCCAGCCCACCTATGTTATAAAAAGGAGAATAGCCAAGGCCCAAAAAGGAGGGTTACGGTGGGTTCAGGCGTTTTAGCATCACCTGTGAGCGTGATCATTGGCGCTACTGAAGAAACCGGTTATGGACTCTCACCTCATAGGAGGTATGCCTGGGCCACTTCATTATTCTAGTCAACATTAGGGAAAGGATGTTGTTCATATTGAACTGTTATGCTGCATCTCTCTAGTAAAGTTATATTAACTGTTGTAAGCCTGGTCTTAAGTTATTCAAAGGGGTGCATGTTGGGTCTGGTGTATCCAAAAGAACCAGGGTCTGTAAATGCACTACGGGGCATGAAGTAACACCGGTGCAAAAAGGGTTAACTTGGCAAGGCACAGAGAAGAGAAAATTAGTTGCTATGAGTAACCAAGCAAAGAAACAAGCTAAAAGCAACCATTTGTTAAGCATGGTACCTGGTAAGGTAACAGGTCCTTCAGTATCGAGGGGGTCAATGTTCTGGCTCCCTCCCTAGTGGTTGGTATTCAATGGCAACTGGATCCATACCCATGTTACAGAGATTCATGGCCTGGTCACTAGGCATAGGAAGGGAAGAGTTCAGTGAGAGCATGTATGAGGTCCATGCTAGGTGCTTAGCAGGACCCTATTCTCTTACTGGGAGTGAGGTAACAGAGGTACTCTGGACTTGTGGAGTGGACACAGGCTCAGCACATCCCTCCTAATGCAAACATACAAGTTACAGTGTGTAGTGACATGGAACAACACAAGTTGCTTTCCAGAGGAACTCTGCACTTTATTAATGCACATAGTGAAGGTTCAACTCTAAGCTGAGGAACCTCCTTAATGTTAGATTTGTCATATGATTACAGTAGCTGCCTGGTTTTGGGCAGTGATGAGCATGCAGATGACCCCACCCATATGTGGCCGCAGCACCTGGTTTAAACTCTATTGATGAGGTGAAGGGACTCCTAACAGTGATAAGAGGAAGCCCTAGGCATGACTCCCAGTAGCATATTCTTCCTTAGCAGTGGGATGCTTATAGCACTGAGTTGAGGTGCTCTGAAACTTCTCAGCTATGTGCTACAGATATAACAGGCAGTGAGCAGGTGGACAGGGACAGAAGCCAGCAGCTGCATAAGAGAAGTGATATAGTACAAAAAAAAACACAGGGAGACTATACCTCTGGGGATGGTTGTTTGCTGGTGATAGACCCCCTCAAAATGAGGACTGTTCCTTGCAAATATGGACAGATGGCAACCATAGTCAAAAGCAAGCTGCATTTGTGCCTCAGTGCCTGCCAACACTTTGTTAACACTTGTGACACCCGGCAGGTAAAATCACCTGGGTGCGTTTAAGATGGCAGATACATTTGCCCCAGGTTCATACTTTATGCGGATGGCTACCACTAGGGGGAGTGCTGGGAGTCTTGCAGGAGTAATGAGCCCAGCTGAGTGGAGCTGGCTCATTAAGGCCTCTACAAGAGCTCCCAGCAGTCATAGGTGGATGCTCCATCCTGGAACCAGTTTCTGCGACCATAGACTGGGGAGCATAACACACATCCTGTACACAGTAAGGCCTGTGTGGCTGAGTGTCCTGCAGTGAGAGGTAGGAGCTAGGTACAGTGGTAGGCTGTACCCAGCTGACAGACAGGGAAACCTATTGTGCAGTCAGTGGCCAAGTGGCCTAGTATTTATTTTGTTGTTTGTTTTTGTTTTGCTGTTTTTCACATTGTAACTAGTGAGAATAAGCTACCTTTTTGTTTTCAAAACTGCTGTCTCGTTGTGCCTAAATTGTGTAGTGAACCCTTCCAGAGGGTCACACACACCCACTGCCGAGCTAAGCCCCTTACAGTTGGTGGAGGAAGCCAGGGGCAGTTTTTTTTTTTTTTTGAAAGGCCAGCATGGAAGAGTTACTGAGACAGCTTTCTGTAGCAAATGCTAACCAGCAACAAACGAATGCTAGTCTACAACAAATGAACGCTAATCAGCGACGAGCCCAGCGGCAATCTGAGGCTCACTTAATTGAGCTGTTGCAGAAGCAAGAGCAGTGACTTCAACAGCAAATGGCTGCAATAACACAACAGCATCGACAGACCAGTGGGGCGAGTGGTTCCAATAATACATCATCATTTTGTGTGAGCCATTTACTGCCAAAAATGACTGGAGAGGATGATCCTGAAGTGTTTCTGACCACATTTGAAAGGCATGCAGAAAGAGAAAAGTGGCCTAAGGAACAGTGGGCTGGATTGGTGGCTCCTCTATTGGCTGGGGAGTTGCAGAAAGTGTATTATGACTTAGAGCCGAACCAAGCAAAAGACTATGTTGTGCTAAAAACAGAAATATTGGCACGGCTGGGTGTCACCCTGGCTGTCCGGGCTCAGCGTGTGCATAACTGGACTTTCCAACTTGAAAAGCCCCCCCAGGTCGCAAATGTATGATCTCATTCACCTGGGCAGGAAGTGGCTGCAACCAGAGACTCCGACAGCACCAAAGATTGTGGAACGTGTGGTAATGGATCGGTTCCTGAGATCTCTACCTACTGCTATCCAAAAGTGGGTAAACCATGGAAACCCGGGCACGGCCAACAAGCTTGTGGAGCTGGTAGAGAGGTACTTGGCTACAGAGAACCTGACCGCCTCTCCCAGGGACTCATGGACTTTCCACCCTAAGACCAGACCATCCCCAGTGGCAGGTAAGATGACTTCAAGGGGTAAGGGTGGAGAGAGTGAAAGGGCGGGAAGTTTGCATAATGTATGGCGACCGCAGTCAAAGTCGCAGGAAGCAGCAAAGAAGTTTATTTGTTATTGTTTCCGGCAAGAGGGACATATTGCAGCCAATTTCCCAGTTGTGGATGAACCTATGGAATATGACTATCTAAGAGACAGATTTTAGTCGCTGTTTGCGACAGTTGCATGCGCTGCCACTCGGGGAACTGAAAAACATTTATGCAAAATGTGTATTAATGGTAAAATTGTTGTTGTGTTGCTAGATTCAGGTAGTCTGGTAACATTGATCAAAGCTGAATTAGTTACTACAAAGGACTCTGGGAATAACAAGGTGGCAGTTATTTGTGTACATGGGGACACCCGAGAGTATCCTGTGGCTAAAGTGTTTTTTGAGACCCCCAAAGGTAACATAAGTCATCAGGTGGGGTTAGTGCCTCACTTACCACATGATGCTATTGTGGGGAGGGATTTTCCAAAATTCTGGGAACACTGGGATGGTCCTGAACCCCCCAAGAGAGGCCCCTAGAAGCCAGGAAGAGGAATCCCAGGTATCCTCTGAGAACGGTGATACCTCTCCAGATTTTCCCTTGTCGGTGTTGGCCGGAGACACACGGTAACCTGGGGAGGAACCAACAAATAAAGGCGCGGGAAAATGTGGTAAAGATAGATGGTGAATTAGCGAATCCAGATCAGTCCTGCAGTTACCCATACTTTATGGTGGAAAGGGATCTGTTGTATCGGGTTGCCCAAAAGGCGGATGAAACCACTGAGCAACTTGTGGCACCATACACCATATAGGAAGTTGGTATTGGAATTAGGCACATGGGCACATTTTGGGAGGTCATTTGGGGGCGGAGAGAGAGTATTGCAAAGGTTCTATTGGCCTGGGGTCATGAAGGAAATAGAAAATTATTGTTCCTCCTGCCCTGTGTGTCAGAAGTTGGCACCTTTGTAGCATTTCCTTAACCCACTGGTACCCTTTGAGAGAATCGCAATGGATTTGGTAGGGCCGATACTGAAGTCCGCTAGGGGGCATCAGTACATTTTGGTCAAAATGGACTATGCCACCCGCTATCCCGAAGCGATCCCTCTTAGAAATACCTCAGCCAAAATGATAGCCAAAGAGCTATTTCTGGTCTTCAGCCGTGTGGAAATTTGTAAGGAATTGCTTACAGACCAGGGTACCCCATTTATGTCCAGGGTAATGAAAGAGTTGTGCAAGTTGTTCAAAGTTGTTCAAATTTACACAATTACGTACATCCGTGTATCACCCCAACAGATGGGTTGGTTGAAAGATTCAACAAAACCCTAAAACAAATGTTAAAAAAGGTGGTGGATTGAGATGGAAAGGATTGGGACTCTTTAATACACTACTTGATGTTTGCTATTCGGGAAGTACCACAATCCTCTACCGGGTTCTCACCCTTCAAGTTACTCTATGGGAGACACCCAAGAGGGCTGTTGGATATCGCCAAGGAAACTTGGGAAAGTGAGAGTTCTCCCCACCGGAGTGTGATTGAGCATGTTGCTATAATGCAAGATAGAACTGCACAAGTAATGCCAATCGTCAAAGAACACTTGGCCCAAGTGCAGTTAGCACAGCAAAGGGTGTATAACCGCAAGGCCAAGACTTGTACTTTTTCACTGGGGGATAGGGTGTTGGTACTAATCCCTGCGGTCTAAAGCAAATTCCTGGCCAAATGGCAGGGCCCTTATGAGATGATTGAACAAGTGAGGGAGGTAAACTACAGGGTCAGCCAACCAGGACGGCGAAAGCCAGAACAGATATACCACATTAATCTGTTGAAAGCCTGGAGGGATAGGGAGTCTCTAGTCGCAGAAACCTTGGTATCACCGACTCAGTCTGGGTGCTTAATTCCTGAGGTGGGAATAGCAGTCACCCTATGAAAACTCCAAAAACTGGAGGTGAAAGAGTTTGTGCTCCGCAACAGAGAGGTGTTCTTTGAGCTGCCGAGACAAACATCTGGGGTAGTGCATGACATTATCACCCCGCCAGGTGAAAGGGTAAAACGAAAGCCCTATCGAATACCGGAGGCCCAACGGGAGGCAATATGAGGGGGAGTTCAACGAATGCTTGAATTAGGTGTGATAGAAGAGTCCCAGAGTGACTGGTCCAGCCTGATTGTTTTAGTGCCCAAACCCAATGGGAGCTGGCAATTTTGGAACAATTTCCGACAGTGGAATAAAGTTACAAAATTTGACACCTACCCCATGGCAAACATAGATGAACCGATCGACCGGCTGGGAACAGCCCGATATATGACGACCCTTGATCTCAACAAGGGGTATTGGCAAATTCCCCTAGCTGAGTCAGCGAAGGAGAAAAGGGCACTTGTACCACCAATATAAAAGAATGCCGTTTGGGCTACAAAATGCACCAGCCACATTCTAGCGGAAAATGGACAAAATTCTGAGGCCCCATAAGTATGCTGCAGCCTACTTGGACAATGTGATTATCCACATTACGGATTGGGCCTCACATCTGCCAAAAGTGCAAGCCGTACTAGACTCCATAAGGGAAGTTGGGTTCACGGCTAATCCAAAAAAGTGTACCATTGGACAGGAAGAGGCCAAATATTTGGGGTACACTATTGGGAGGGTAGTAATAATACCCCAAATCAATAAAGTGGAAGCCATAAATAGCTGGCCGCGCCCCAACAGCAAGAAGCAGGTTCGAGCATTCCTCGGAATTGCTGGATACTATCGGCGATTCATTCCTCACTTTGCTTCACAGGCTGTTCCCCTAACCAGCTTGACAAAAGGGAAAGAGTCTACCATGGTGAAATGGACTCCAGAGGCTGAAGCAGCCTTCCAGGCTTTAAAAAAAGCCCTATGTAGCCAACCAGTGCTGTACTCACCTGACTTTGCTAAGGACTTTGTGGTACAGACTGATGTGTCAGAAGTAGGCTTAGGAGCAGTGTTGTCCCAGGTCTGGAAGGGAGAAGAGCACCCAGTCATTTATCTTAGCAGGAAACTGAAACCCCATGAAGAAAACTATGCCACAACTGAGAAAGAGTGTCTAGTGGTGAAATGTGTGCTAGACTCCCCGCGATACTATTTGCTGGGTAGACACATTGATCTGATTACAGATCACGCACCCTTAAAGTGGATGGCTCAAAACAAGGAGACCAATAGAAGGGTAAATCAGTGGTTCCTGGCCCTGCAAGAATACAACTTCACCATGAAGCATCGCCCTGGGGTTCAAATGGGGAATGTGGATGCTCTATCTCAGGTACCTGCGTACCTGGCTGCATGTGTCCCAAACCCCAGTTTGAAACAAGGGGGGTATGTGACAGCCGGCAGGTACAATCACCTGGGTGCATTCAAGATGGCAGGTACATCTGCCCCAGGTTCATACTTTATGTGGATGGCTACCACTAGGGTGAGTGCTGGGAGTCTTGCAGGAGTAATGAGCCCTGCTGAGTGGAGCTGGCTCATTAAGGCCTCTACAAGAGCTCCCAGCAAGCATAGGTGGATGCTCCATCCTGGAACCAGTTTCTGCAATCATAGACTGGGGAGCGTAACACACATCCTGTACATGGTAAGGCCTGTGTGGCTGAGTGTCCTGCAGTGAGAGGTAGTAGCTAGGTACAGTGGTAGGCTGTACCCAGCTGACAGATAGGGAAACCTATTGTGCAGTCAGTAGCCAAGTGCCCTAGGATTTATTTTGTTTTTTGTTTTTGTTTTGCTGTTTTTCACATTGTAACTAGTGAGAATAAACTATCTTTTTGTTTTCACCTGAAACTGCAGTCTAGCTATGCCTAAATTGTGTAGTGAACCCTTCCAGGGGGTCACACACACCCGCTGCCGAGCTAACCCCCTTACACACTTTACCCTAAACCTATCTTAAAGTGTTACTAAACCCAGGACCCTGCATTCACTATATCTGGTCTCCCACAGTACACAGAACATGGAAATGCAATTGTTTTAGTAAATGTAAACTGCTAAACACATTTTTTTTCATCAGCAGTTAGAGCAGTCTTGTGACTTCTATCAGTGTCTTGTTAAAGCTTGTAGGAGGACTTTTCATTCTATTCTGGCTGTCCTATGAGGCTGCAGGACCCCTGACCTTCTGACTGGACAGTGCTGATTGGCACTGTGCTGATCACATGCACTCTTCCAAGAAAAGAAAAAACTCTCTAGCAACACACACCAAACTGAGCATGTGCAGAGTGCCCCGAGGCTCTGTTCTATTAGGAGATGGATTGGGGACTGTGGAAGGAGGGGAGGAACAGAAAAGACAGAATCAAACAGCCTTTTTTCACAATGCAGAGCATTAACTTCTTAGGTTCCACAGTGCGTATAACAACCATGCTATACTGAATATACAGACCGATTCTACTGTTGTAGGTATTGTAATACTTTAACACCTAAACTAAATGTTAAAATTATTCCACCAACAGCTAACCAATTTCTGAAAATCAACCTTTAACCCCTAACTCTATCACTCCTGCTAACCCTAACCAACTAATCCCTAGCCTAACAAAGTCCATGTTCAGCCAAAATTTTATTTATTTATTTATTTTTTTAACAAAGTTGATATAGAATCTCTGTCAGGATTTTATATTTTTTGTTGTCTGTGTCCTCACTGAAGAAATGTTCTGTTAATTCCTGTACCAGTGACATTGGGACAAACCATGGAAGGGTGTGGGCTCCATCGGGACAGTAAGACAAAAGCAGTAGAAAGCAGTAAAAAACCTTAAACATGTTCCAGCTCCTAGCCACTATTTTTTGCTGTCTCTGTCCCCGTCTGAGACAAATCTTATCACATGACACCTTGTAATTATTAGGGGCATAAACAGCAATAAAAACCTGACAACCCCTCTGTACCCCTAAAGAATGAATATACTTTGGTATAGCTGCTTATTAAGTTACTCTACTCCGCTCACTAGTCTCTCCTAGAGTTTTAAAATGAATTGCCCACGCTCTTGCTAAATAGATGTTGTGCTTTCCATAATGCCGATACCATCTCTCTAGCTAGTCTTCTTTATATGCGGGGGGAAATATCATTCATCTGTCACTGAGAGGCAAAATAGATGGCCTTTCCCTATGAATGTTAGGGATTTTTTTTGCTCATGTGCAGAAGTGAATGCCCAGCTAGAGAGTTTGCAACAGCAGCTGTGTGGCTCACCCTTGGGCTGCACAGCATGAATTTTACAGGAGGGTGGATAGGTTATTATAAAATTATGACTTACTGACTAGTTAAACCTCAACTTAGCTAAAATGAAACTGCATCTCCCTAATAAATGCCCCTGTATGCTAATAAAAACATACTTAATAGACTATGGGGTTTCGCATTGTCTTCTTGGCAACCAAGTTCTCGTTACACTGCTCTTCATTCACATCTCTATCTTGAAATTTCTGTTAGGGGACGCTCCTTTGTTTTACTGCACATACGTGCTACGAGGAGGACCCACACTAGCGCAGACATGCTGCAAGCCAGCGGCGGCTGGTGAAGATTTAGGATGGGGGGTGCCAGGCCCCGCCCTTCCTTCTGACCCCCCCTACTTCTCATAAGCCCCACCCCTTATAGAATCCACCCACTCCATCCCCTGTATTCCACATATTGTGTCAGGAGTATACAGCTCAGCATCACAGGTGGGGTATGTTGCAGCCAGTAACACAGTATGCAGCCTTTACACGGGTACTGCAGCCACAGCCAGTAAATAGGTATTACAGCCCAGTACACAGGTATTACAGCCCAGTAACACAGATATTATAGCCCAGCACACAGGTATTACAGCCAAGTACACAGGTATTACAGCCCAGTAACACAGGTATTGCAGCCCAGTACACAGGGATTACAGCCCAGTACACAGGTATTGAAGCCCAGTACACAGGTATTGCAGCCCAGTACACAGGTATTGCAGCCAAGTACACAGTTATTACAGCCAGTACACAGGTATTACAGCCAGTACATAGGTATTACAGCCCAGCACACAGGTATTACAGACCGATATTATGGATACAATGACCCGACATTATGGACACAATGACCCGACATTATGGACACATGACCCGACATTATGGACACACGACCCGACATTATGGACACACGACCCGACATTATGGATACATGACCGACA